>LOEQ01015053.1:17609-30305 GCA_001685075.1 Bramus lutescens
CCCACAAGGCAGGGAACCCTGACTGCTCTTTGGACTGGAGAGGGAGGGGGAGGGCGGGAAGGGGAGGGAAATGGGAGGAGGGGAGGAGGTGGAAATTTTTAATAAAAATAAATAAGTAAATAAAAGTCACTCATTAGACTCATGTCAACTCCAAAATTTATTTACAGTTTCTTCTCCATAGACATTTTTTCTTATTTTTAATTGCAATAATCTTGATTATATCTTAGAAAGTGTGTATGTATTTCTCAAGTTTTACATGTCATAGCCAAGAACAAAGTACAAAGTTCTCCCCTTGACCTGAATAGAAAATGTAAGCAGGTGAGAAATTCCAGGCACTCCAGGCCTACTGGACTCTGGGGTTTTCATTTCCCTTGGAGCTCCAGCAGCAAGCAGTAGCAGCAGACAGGCTGAGGCCATGACAAATGGGTCCCCTAGTACACATTCAGTGTAATTGTCTTGTGAAAGCGCCAGGACCCTATATAGGCCTTATAATTCCTGTGACAGCCTCTGGTGTGATCAGTATTACAGACCTGTTGCCCTGGTGACTTGGGAAAACTTCAGGTAACAGAGCCTATGATTATTTGTCCCCTAAATAACCTCTCTATCCTCTTCTGCTTCTCTTTTTCCTGCCTTGCTGCTCTTGAACGGTTCTGCTACTTCATATCAGGAAGCTGACTGCCAATTCCTCCCACAGCTTAGTGACCACTGCTAGTACAACTCAAGATATCTGCCACTGTCAGAATAGTGTTTGGGAGCTAGAATGAATGGACCCAAGGCACATCTGAGATCACTTAGGCACATTTATTCTCTGATGGTAGAATTTCCAGCTTGGGTGAGGGTTTTGATCTTTGCTGACTGACCATAGACTTCCAAATCATCTATCAATCAGCACTTGTCATATCTCTATACTCCAATGGTAGACAAGAACTCATAAGCCACAAGCCAACCACAGGATGAGATGTTTCACTATGCAGTCTACATATAGGACCTGCTCAATGGGGACCAAGCAGATCCTCAGCTCTCAAGATGCTGTCATTGATACTAGAGACCTGAAATTTAGCTCTTCAGCTGCCATCTAGCCCTGTGTCTCCACAACCTCTGCTGTCTCTGCTGCTTTTTCATGTTGCTACATTAGCCTGTACTACTGAAAGGAGGCAAGAAAAAGCTACTCATAAGAAGGCTTTATGGCTCAACAGATTACTTACTGCTTAAGACTGCTTGCCATTCTTGCAGAGAAACCCAGTTTGGTTCCCAAAATCTAATCATGTGGTTCTAATTTCAAGAGATCTAATACCTTCTTCTGGCCTTCATAAGCAACTGCACACACATGCTGCACATAAATTTATTCAAGCACACACATACGTATAATAAAAATGTTTAAAAAAGACAAAAGAAACCCTTAATTGGCCTGATGTCCCAGCATCATGAGAGGCAATACAGGACAGTGTCCCAGTAAACCCACTCTGTGAGTCTGATCATCCCACTTGTGATAACCAGAAGGGGTGTTTGGACTGATAATATCCATTGATGGGCCAATTGCAGCCACTTGTTTGGGTAACTGTAAGTCTTGCCTCATAACACCAATCAAGTCACTAAGGTCTCTTCTTTGGGTTAATTATCGCTTTGTTCCTTAGCACCAGTCATAATAGTCCTTCCATGAGGACTGAAGTTTCCCCTCTGCTAAAATTGAAATGGTCCACCATTGCTTACTTTACAAGTCATTTGAAACAGCACTTGCTGGACTATCCCTTCAGATCAATCATCTACAGTTGAATAGTTGTATCAAGACCTCTGCTAAGTATTCCAGCTATTAGTATTGGCATGCGGTCAGTCTGGTTGGCTGTTAAAATGACAGTTCTTTTGCTCAAGATAGGAAAAGTCCAACAGGTGCCAATTAAAGAGTCAGATTGCTCCATCACCATTGTCTGTGTTTACATACAGAAAAGTGGACATCGGAAGGAGTTCTTATAATACACACATTTTTAAAAATTGTCAAAACACTACCAATCATCTTAACAATGAGCAATACCTGCCATTTGACAAAGAGAAGGTAAATGCTCCTCATCTGTCACACCAGCTCTGGTTAAATACTTTACATAAAACAAAATGCAGTCTTTGGCAAAAAAAATAAGTTTATTTACTCATTTAATCAGAAGATATGAAGGCCTTCCTGAAAACTCAATACTTTCCAGTGGCCAAGACATCAAAAATGGGTTGATAAATGACACAAATTTCAGAGTGTGTCATAGAGAAGGCCCACTGTGAAGTTTGGTGTACTGGATATATTATGTCAACTTGACACAACTTACAATCATTTTGGAAGAAATACCATCAATTGAGAAATGGCCCCAACCAGAATGGCCTATGGGCAAACTTGTGGGGCATTTTCTTGATTAGTTATTAATGTGGGAGGGCCTGGGAATAAAATATACCTTTAAATTGTCTACAATACCTTATCTTAACTTTAAAGATAGGCACTTCCTCAAAGTGAAAAAGTTAAAGGAAGTATTTCAAGCAAATAAGATCAGGAAATAAGCAGTCATTGACATCCTAATATCTGAAGAAAAAAAAACTTCCAACTAAAACTAATCATAAAAAGTAAAGAAGGAAATTTCAAGCCTTTTTTCTCAGGGGTCGATCTAATAAGTCCTGATGATACTTAAACGCACCCTTCACAACTGCCCTCCATTCCATCTACCTCAGACCCCACTTCTAATACCCTAGCTTAGTCTGTCTCCCACTGTTTGTACTACAAATGACCTATAGGCTTCTGCAAGTATCCACCCTGCCTGCCCATGACTCATAGGCTCTTCAAACCCCACACCCATACTCTCCACCCAGCCAGATTCTGAAACTTCTTCTAAAGGATCAAGTCCATGCTCCAGGACAAATATCCTGCACACCTGCCCAGGCTGGTGTCAGCCTGACTTCATTCCACCCAGGATATATCCAACCTCTAGCCCCAACCCAGTCTTCAACTTTCTTTTCTGTCTCAAGGTGCTATGTCCATATTAGACACAGCATTTAGAAAAGAAGTCTACATGCCCAGAATGCTCATCACAAGAACACAAAATATATAAAATATATAAAAAACTGGTATCTCCCAAAATGCTCACCAAACCCATCAATCCTATAGAACTGTTTAGAAACAAGACACAGAATTTATAAGAACAATCTACTTTATCAAAGAATTCAAGAAGTTTAAATAAGACACAAAGAAACAGGACAATAAATTTAAAGAAAAAGAAAAGAAACATTTGATGCTCTAATGATGTCCAAGAAAACACAAATATAAGGCTGATAGAAATGATCAAAATAGTCCAGAATTTGAAAATGGAATTCAATAAAGAGATAGAATCATGGAAGAGGACTCACACTGAGATGAAGATAGAATTTAAATATCCAATAACCTAGGCAATGCAAAGTTAAACCTGCAAGTAGAATGAGTCAAGCAGAAAATAGTATATTAGGATTGGAAGATAAGTAGAAGATCAACAAAATAAGCAAAGAATATGGAAATTTTAAAAGAATACAGGAAAGGAACATACAATAAGTGTGGAACACTATGCAAAAAACACATTTTCGAATTATTGGATTAGGTGGCAGAGAAAAATTCCGGGTCAATGGCGAAAACCAGATCTTCAATAAGATCATAGAAGAAAACTTTCCCAAACTAAGGAAAGACACACCCAAACAAAAATAAGAAGCACACAGAACACCACATAGACAAGATCAGAAAAAGAAATCTTCATGGTTTATCACAGTTTAAACCTTGAATAAGTAAGAAAAAAAATGTATGAAAGCTGCAAGAGAAAAAAAAACACAAGTCATATATAAAGGAAAACCTATCAGAGAAATAATTTATTTCTCTATGGATACTTTGGAAGCCAAAAGAACCTGGAGCAATACATTCCAAGTGGAAAAAGACCTTGACTACAAACATCCCTCACTGCATCTGTGATCACTAGAGCCTTGGCCCTGACTGCCCCTGGAGAGGTGAATGTCTGGGTTCCTGGCTAGTGGTTCCTGCTCTCCAGACCCTAACCCCTGAGGAACATCCACGCCCTATCCCCACCCATCAAAACCCAAGAAACCCCAAAGGAGCCTCCCCATACTCGCAACCATCCCCCAACACATCAGTGACCACTGCGATGCCATGGCCCAGAATGAATCTGGAGAACCCCAGAGACCCAAGGAAGCCTCCCCACATGCGCAACCATCCTTCACTGCATCTAAAACCACCAGAGCCCTGGGTTCAACGCTGGAAAGCCCTGTTTTCTAGGCTCTAGCTCCCAGAGATACATCCTGTGCCCCATCCCAACCCACCAAGGTTCCAGGGATCCTGGAGCAGCCTCCGCACACCCACAACAATCCTCCACTGCACTTGGAACCCCAGAAGCCTTGATCCTGACTGCACCTGGAGAGGTGAGTGTTTAGGTTCCCAGCTGGAGGGACCTGCTCTCTAGGCTCTAGCCCCCAGGAGTACTTCCCATGCACCATTTCCACCCACCAAAGCCCCAGAGACCCTAGACCTGCCTCCAAACACCTGCAACCATTCCCCCACTGCATCTGCAACCACCAGAACCTTGGCCCTAACTACACCTGGAGAGGAGTCCCCAAGGACACACCAGTGACCACCAGAGGCACACCCCTGCCTGCACCTGGAGGAAGAGTGTCCTACACCATAGGCCCCACCTGCATCAATTATAGGAAGAGGGACCCCTGAAACACAGGCCCCACTTGCACCCATTGGAGGAAGAGAAGGTAAATGACAGTGTAAGAATACATTCAACAACATAAATAACAATTTGACACCATCAGAAACTAGTGGTTCTACATCAGCAAGACCTGAACATCCCAATGGAGATGAAGCAGAAGAAAATGACCTTAAAATAACTTTAAAGAGGAAATGAAAAATCCCCTTAAAAAGTGGAGGAAAAGACAAACAAAAAATTAGAAGAAACTAATAAATCCCTTAAAGAAAGCAAAGATAGACAAGAAAAAAACAATCACACAGGTGAAGAAAATGGCTCAAGACTTGAAAACAGAAATAGAGGCAAAAAAAAGAGCATAAACTGGGGTAATTCTGGAAATGGAAAATCTGGGTAAATGCTCAGCAACTGCAGATGCAAACATAACCAACAGAATACAGGAGATGGAAGAGAGAATCTCAGGTGTTGAAGATACGATATAGGAAATAGATTTGCTGATTAAAGAAAATGGTAAATCCAGTAAATTCGTAACAGAAAACATTCAGGAAATCTGGGACACCATAAAAAGACAAAACCTAAGAATAATTGGGATAGAAGAAGGAAAAGTTTAGCTAATAGGCACAGAAACAATATTCAACAAAATCATAGAAGAAAACTTTTTCTAACCTAAAGAAGAGCATGCTATGGAAATACAAGAAGCTAACAGAACATCAAATCGATTAGATGAAAATAAAAAAAACCCTCATCACATAATAATCAAAACACTAAACATACAGAATAAATAATTTTAAGAGCTGAAAAGGAAAAAGGCCATACAAAGGCAGACCTCTCAGAATCACACCCAACTTTACAATGGAGACTCTGAAAAACCAAAAAGTCCTGGATAGAAGTTCTGCAGACCCAAAGAGACCAAAGATGTTGGTGTAGACTACTATGCCCAGCAAAGCTTTCAATCACCATAGATGGGAAAAACAAGATATTCTGTGACAAAACCAGATTTCAACAATACCTAGCCACAAACCCAACCCTACAAAAAACTACTAGAAGGAAAGCTCCAACCCAAGGAAGTAAGCTACATCCACAAAAAAAAGGCAACAGATAATCCTACACCAACAAAACCCAAAGAGGGGAAACAAACACACAATACCACAGCCAACAACAAAACCAAAAACAACAGGAACTAAAAATTACTGGTCATTAATATCTCTTAATATCAATGGTCTCAATTCACCTATGAAAAGACACAGGCTAACAGAATGGATATGAAAACAGGATCCATCCTTCTGCTGCAAACAAGAAACACACCTCAACTTCAACAACATACATTACCTCAGAGTAAACAGTTGGGAAAAGATTCTCCAATCAAATACACTTAAGAAACAATCTGGTATAACTATCCTAAAATCTAACAAAAATAGACTTCAAACTAAAATTAATCAAAAGAGATGAAGAACATTACACATTTATCACAAGAAATATCCATCAATATGAAGTCTCAATTCTGAACATCTATGCCCCAAATACAAAGGCACTCACATTTGTAAAAAACCAAAAAATTAAAAAAAAATACTAAAGCTTAAATCACAAATCAAACCCTTCACACTAATATTGGGAGACTTCAGTACTCAACTCTCACCACTGGACAGGACTACCAGCCAGAAACTTAACAGAGAAATAAATGAACTAACAGATGTTATAACTCAAATGGCTTTAACAGACATCTATAAAATAATTCATACAAACACAAAAGAATAGACCTTCTTTGGGACCTCATGGAGCCTTCTCTAAAATGGACCATATACTCATTAACAAAGCAAACCTCAAAAGATGAAAATAATTAGAATAACCCCCTGGATCTTATCAGATCACCATTGCTCAAAGTCAGAATTCAACAACAACAATAATTGCAGAAAGCCCATGAACTCATGAAAATTAAATAATGCTCAACTGCATCACCCCTGGGTGAAGTAAGAAATAAAGAAAGAAATTAAAGACTCCCTAGAATTAATTAAACATGCATATACAACATATCCAAACTTATGGGACACTTGGAAAGTAGTGCTAAGAGAAAAGTTGATCACACTAAGTGCCTACATTAAGACCCTGGAGAAATCTCACACTAGTGACTTAACAGCACACCAGATAATCCTAGAACAAAAATAAGCAAACTTACCCAGGAAGAGTAGATGCCAGGAAATAATTAAATTGAGGGCTAAAATCAATAAAATAGAAACAAAGAAAACAATACAAAGAGTAAATGGGGCAAAAAGTTGGTTCTTTAGAAAATCAACAAGATAGACAAACATTTATCCAAACTAAACTAAGGCAGAGAGAGAATATTCAAATTAACAAAATCAGAAATGAAAGGAGACCATAACAACAGACACTGAGAAAATCCAGAGAATAATCAGGTCTTACTTCAAAAATCTGTACTTCATAGATTGGAAAATTTAAAGTATATAAGCAATTTTCAGATAAAAAATTTAATTGAAAAATTTAAAGGAGAAGGACAATTTTCTGAATAGATACCACATATTAAAATTAAATCAAGACCAGACAAACAATTTAAATAGAACCATAACTCTGTAAGATAATGCTCTTGCACACTGTAAAGATCTGTCACTCGCATTACCTTAATAAAAAGGTAATTGGCCAGTAGTCAGGCAGGAAGTATAGGTGGGGCAACCAGACTAGAAGAATTCTGAGAATGGGAAGGCAGAGATCCAATCACCAGCCAAATGCAGAGAAAGCAAGATGGGAATGCCTCACTGACAAAAGGTACCAAGCAACATGGCTAAAAGTAGATAAGAATTATGGGTTAATTTAAGTTGCAAAAGCTAGTTAATAATAAGCCTGTTCTAATAGGCCAAGCAGTTTATAGTTAATATAAGTGTCTCTGTGTTTCTTTGGAACTGAACAGCTGTGGAGCTGGGTAGGGCAGAAACTTTTGTCTACATGTAACCCATAAGGAAATAGAAGCAGTCATCAAAAGTCTTCCAATAACAACAAAATAATAAATATTAAAAAATTATTTGACAAAATCCAACAGCCTTTCATGATAAAGATCTTGGAGAGATCAGGGATACAAAGAACATACCTAAACAGAATAAAGGCAGTATACAGCAAGCCAACAGCCAACACCAAACTAAAGGGAGAGAAAATCAATGTGATTCCACTAAAATAAGGAACAAGACAAAACTGCTGTTCATTCTCTCCATATCTACTCAATATATTACTTGAAGTTCTAGCAAGAGCAATAATACAACAAAAGGAGATCAAGGGAACACAAATTGGAAAGGAAGATGTCAAACTTTCATTATTTGCAGATGATAAGATAGTATACATAAGTGACCCCAAAAATTCTACCAGGGAACTCTTACAGTTGATGTAGCATGATACAAGAACAGATCAAAAATATCAGTAGCCCTCCTATACACAAATGATTAATGAACTGAGAAAGAACCAGAGAAACATCATCCTTCACAATAGCCACAAACAATATAAAATATCTTGAAGAAACCATAGCCAACCAAGTAAAAGACCTGTATGACAAAATAAGTCTTCTTCAACAAAATTGAAGAAGATATCAGAACATGGAAAAATCTCCCATTCTTATGAATAACTAGAATCAATGTAGTAACAATGACAATCTTACTGAAAGTACAGAGTCAATGCAATCCCCATAAAAATCCCAACACAATTCTTCATATACTTTGAATGAACTGTACTCAACTCAATATGGGAAAAAAACAGAATATCCAAAAGAATCCTGTACAATAAAGAAACTTCCAGAAGCATCACCATTCCTGACTTCAAGCTCTACTATAGAGCTATAGTAATGAAAAAAGATTGGTATTGACACAAAAACAGATAGACAGATCAATGTAATTGAATTAAAGAGCCTGGCATTAATCCACATACCTATGCACACCTGATTTTTCACTAGTAAGCAAAAAATATAAAATGTAAAAAAATAAAGCATCTTCAACAAATGGTACTGGCATAAGTAGATGTTGACATGTAGAAGAATGCAAATAGATCCATATCTATCGCCATGCACAAAACTCAAGTCCAAATGGATTAAATTCCTCAATATAAATCTGACCACACGGAACCTTATAGAAGAGAAAGTGGAAAGTAGCCTGCAATGCATAGGCACAGGAGACCATTTCTTACATATAACCCCAGTAGCACAGACAATAAGAGCAACAATGAATAAATGGGACTTCCTGAAACTGAGAAGCTTCTGTCAGGCAACTCTCTACATATTGTCGGGCTGTGGGTCTGTATTTGTTCCCATATGCTGCAGAAGGAGGCCTCTCAAGTGATGGAAGAGCAATGCATAAATATATAGGTATAGAATAATGTCATTATGAGTCATTTTATTGCTGCATTCCTTTAGTAGAACAAATATTATGTGGCTTTTCCTTGGGTCACTGACTTAATCTTGTGTCAGGTTCTTGGCCACTCAAGTAGTATTAGGTATGGACTTGATGTCAGGGATTGGGTCTTAATTCACATCAGATGTTGGTTATTTACTCCCATAAATTTTATGCCCTAACTGTACAGGTGTATCTTGCAACCAAGTCACTCTGGGTTGGTGTTTACCTTTCTGCTTTGGTAGGATACAAAGTGACTTCCATTAACATGAATACTAACCCATAAGGGTAAAGACTTTATGTAGGCACCAACTTGTCTTCTCTGTGCTCACTGAGATGTGTTGATATCTTCAACAATAGAAACTTAACCACCAGTTTGTGGACAGTCACCAACAGCCTTGGTAATAGCCTGAGTTGTTCGGTGTTCCCATGGAACTCCTTTGGCAAAGAACTTGATTAGAAGCAACCTGTCCTCTGTACTGAAAGGTCCTTTGGTAATGAGAGATGTCCAGTTAGGGCACTGTCTCCCCCATTATTTAGCAACTTCATTTAGATCACCTTCATATATGTATATATTATAGGAAGTTTCTACTATATTATGTTTTAATATACCCTGCAAATGGCCCTTAGTTTTAGCTGTTTCGCTTCATGTTTCCTCCCTCACCTCCTCTTTTTCTTCCACGTACCTATTTGATCTTTCCATTCTAATCCACTCCACACCCATCCATAACTATCTTTTCTGTCTCCAGTTCTTAAGGTGGTCCTCATTTCACATCCCTTACGCTCTGCGTAACCTCTATAGCTATTTGGCTGTGGTTTCTTTAGCAACTACTTATCTGCTAACATCCACATATAATTGAATAAGCTGTATTTGTCTTTCTCAGTCTAGGATACCTCTCTCAGACTGCATTTCATTCATTTACTTGTGAATTCCATGATTTCATTTATTAACAACTGAGTAATATTCCATTCTGTAAATGCACCACAGTTTCCTTATCCATTCATCCACTGATAAGCACCTTGGTGGTTTCCCAGTTTCGGCTGTTATGACTAGAGCAGCAATGAATGTGGATAATCAAGTGTCTCTGTAGTAGGATGAAGCATCCCTTGGTATATGCCCAAGAGTGGTATAGCTATATAGAGAGGTATATCAATTATGATCTTTCTGTTGCACCACTCCACTGATTTCTATAGTAGCTATCCAAATGTGCATTTCTACCAGCAATGGAAAAGTGCTCCCTTTATTCCACACCCTTGACACCACAAGCTGTTTTTGTTTTTTTTTTAACTTGGCCGTTCTAATTGGTGCAAAATGAAATCTGATGGTAGTCTTGATTTGCATTTTCCTGATGGCTAAGGATGATGCTTATTTCTTTAAGTGCTTCTAGCCATTTGCCTTTCCTCAACAGAGAAGTCTCGATTTAAAACTATACCCCAATCTTAATTGGGTTATTTGTGTTCTTGATATCTGGGGGGGTTGGATTCTTTTTTGAGTCATGCTTTTTATTCTCCTGCTTTTACAAATTATCAATCATATATAAATCTATTCATTAGTAATAAAAAATCTACAAGGAAAATTCTCAGACATGGAGGAATTCTTTGAAGATACTAGCAAAACTTATAAGCTAGTTTGTAGCTTATGGCAACTGTAGTTGTGGGGAGGCACCACTATAGTATACCAAGGGAGAAAAGTAAACCATTGAGAGAGCTAATGAAAAGGCAAAGAATACGTGCATTATCTCACATTTCTTAAGTGTGATTAATGTCTGTATATGGTTAATCAATAAACAGCTTTTTTATCACCTGAATCTCAGGACATAAACAAAAATAGTTCATCCTCTGCATCAAAAGCTGGTACAAAGTGTTAAATGCTATTTTGATTTTGTTGTTGTTGTTGTTTTTCTATGATAATTTTTTATTACTTTATAAATGATAGGAATCAAAATTTACACTTCTTCCCCTCCTCTCTCTTCCCTCCCACTCCCCCACTCACCCTTCCCCATTCCTCTTCCAGTCCTATGAGAGGGCAGGGTACCCTACCCTGTGGGAAGTCCAAGGCCCTCCCCCTGATAACCAGGCCTAGGAAGGTGTGCATCCAAACAGACTAGGCTCCCAAAAAGCCAGTATATGCAGTAAAGACAAATGCTAGTGCCATTATCATTGGCTTCTCAGTCAGCCCCAATTGTCAGCCACATTCAGAGAGACCAATTTGATCACATGCTCGTTCAGTCCCAGTCCAGCTAGATTTGGTGAGCTCCCATTAGCTCAGGCACACTGTCTCAGTGGGTGGACCAAAAAACTTCCTTGCTCATATTCTCCCTCCTTCTACAGAAGTTGACCTGGAACCCTCGACAGTCCAATGCTCCACTGTGGGTCTCTGTCTCTATCTCCATCCGTGGCCGGATGAAGATTCTATGGCGATATTCAAGGTAGTCATCAGTCTGACTACAGGACAAGGCCAGTTCAGGCACCCTCTCCTCCTCTGTCCAGGATCATAGCTGGGGACATTACTGTGGACAACTGGGAACTCCTATAGAGTCAAGCCTCTTGCCAACCCCACAATGCCTCCCTTAATTAAGATATCTTCTTCCCTGCTCCCATATGTGTCATTCCTCAATCTCAACCATCTCATTCCCCCAAGCTCTCCCCAATCCTTCTCTTCTCACTTCTCTCTCTCTCTCCCTCTCCCCTTTCCCCAACCCTACCCTCATGCTCCCAACTTTTGCCTGGCGATCTTGTCTGCTTCCAATTTGCAGGAGGACCTATATATTTTTTTCTTTGGGTTCACCTTATTACTTAGGTTCTCTAGGATCACAAACTATAGGCTCAATGTCCTGTGTTTATGGCTAGAATCGACTAATGAGTGAGTATATACGATATTCATATTTTGGGTCTGGGTTATCTCAGGATAGAGTTTTCTACTTCTATCCATTTGCATGCAAAATTCAAGATATCATTGTTCTTTACCACTGAGTAGTACTCTAATGTGTAGATTGCCACACTTTCTTTATCCATTTTTTCATTGAGGGGCATCTAGGTTGTTTACAGGATCTGGCTATTCCAAATAATGCTGCTATGAATATAGTTGAAAAAATGCTTTTGTAGTATGATTGGGCATATTCCCAAGAATGCTATTGCTGGATCCTGAGGTAGGTTGATTCACAATTTTCTGAGAAACCGCCACACTGATTTCCAAAGTGGTTGCACAAGTTTGCATTCCCACCAACAAGAATGAGTGTTCCCCCTTACTCCACATCCTCTCCAGCATAGGATATCATTGGTGTTTTTGAATTTAACATTCTAACAGGTGTAAAATGGTATCTCGAAGTTGTTTTGATTTGCATTTCCATGATCGCTAAGGAAGTTGAACATGTCCTTAACTATCTTTTGGAGATTTGAACTTCTTCTGTTAAGAATTCTCATTTCAATTCAGAACCCCATTTTTAATTGGGTTAATTAGAGTTTTAATGTATAGTTTCTTGAGTTCTTTATATATTTTGGAGATCAGACCTTCATCTGTGGAGTTGGGGAAGATCTTCTCCCATTCAGTTGGTTGCCTTTTTGTCTTAATGACAGTGTCCTTTGCATTACAGAAGCTTCTCAGT
>LOEQ01015054.1:8236-19268 GCA_001685075.1 Bramus lutescens
CACATTGTACTACAGGATTGTAAGACCAGAATTCCACTTTGTACTATAAGATTACACATCTAGAATTCCAAATTGTACAAGAAGCTTCAAAGTCTAGATTTCCATATTGTACAAAAAATTCTAAGTCTAGACTTCCATATTGTACCATAAGATTCTAATCTAGACTTCGACATTGTACCATAGGATTCTAATTCTATAATTCCATATTGTACCGTACAGTTCTAAGTCTAGAATTCCTCATTATACTATAAGGTTCTATGTTTAGCCTTCCACATTGTAACATAAGGTTCTAATCTAGACTTTGACATTGTACTATAGGATTCTAACTCTACAATTCCACATTGTACTGTAAGGTTCTAAGTCTAAAATTCCATATTGTACTAAAGGATTATAATTCTAGACTTCCACATTGTACTATAGGATTCAAAATCTTGGCTTCCACATTGTACCATAAGGTTGTAATCTAGACTTCCACATTATACTATATGATTCTAAGTCTAGATTTCCACATTGTGCCATAAGTTTCTAAGTCTCGGCTTCCACATTGTTCTATAGGCTTCTAAGTCTAGAATTCCTTTGTGTTCCATAAGGTTCTAAGTCCGGAATTCCACATTGTACTCTAGGAATCAAAGTATAGTGTTACGCATAGTACTATAGGATACTAAATCTAGATTTCCATAATGTTCCATAAGATTCTCAACTAGACATCCACATGGTACTATAGAATTCTAAGTCTAGAATTCCACATTGTACTATAGGATTATAAGTCTAGACTTCCACATTGTACTATAGGATTCAAAATCTTGGCTTACACATTGTACCATAAGGTTCTAATCTAGACTTGCACATTGTAATTTAGGATTCTAAGACTAGATTTCCTCATTGTACCACAAGGTTCTAATCTAGACTTTCACATTGTACTATCATATTCTAAGTCTCGATTTCCACATTGTACTATATGATACTAAGTCTACAATTCCACATTGTACTCTAGGATTCTATGTCTAGAATATGACATTGAAAATATATATTCTAAGCCTAGATTCATATTTGTAACTTAAGGATCTAATCTAGATTTCCATATTGATCCATGATGTTCTAATCTAGACATCCACATTGTACTATAGGATTCTAAGTCTAGAATTCCATATTGTACCATAAGTTTCTCAATCTCGACTTCCACATGGTACTATAGGATTCATAGTCAAGATTTCCACATTTAGCAAAAGGTTCTAATCTAGACTTTCTCATTGTACTATTGGATTCCAAGTCTTTACTTCCATATTGTACTATACGATTCTAAGTCTAGAATTCCACATTGTACAGTAGGATTCTAAGTCTAGATTTCCATATTGTTCTATAAGAGTCCAATCTAGATATCCACATGGTACTACAGGAATCAAAGTCTAGAATTCACATTGTACTATAGGATTATAAGTCTAGAGTTCCACATTGTAATATAGGATTAGAAATCATGGCTTCCACATTGTACCATAAGGTTCTAGTCTTGACTTCCACATTATACTATATGATTCTAAGTCTAGATTTCCACATTTTACCATAAGGTTCTAATCTGGACTTCCACATTGTACTATAGTATTCTAAATCTAGATATCCACATTGTACTAGATGTTTCTAAGTCCAGAAATCCACATTGTACATTATGATTCTATGTCTAGAATACCACGTTGTAATATAGATTTTAAGCATAGATTAATAATTGTACCATTAGGTTCTGATTTAGATTTACATATTGATCCATAATGTTCAAATCTAGACATCCACATTGTACCATAAGTTTCTAAGTCTCGGCTTCCACATTGTACTATAGAATTCCAAGTCTAGAATTCTCTATTGTACCATAAGGTTCTAAGTTAAGAATTCCACATTGCACTATAGGAATCTAAGTATAGTCTTCCTCATAGTACTATAGGATTCTAAGTCTAGATTTCCATATTGTTCCTTAAGGCTCTAATCTAGACATCGACATGGTACTATAAGATTCGAAAACTAGAATTCACATTGTACTATAGGATTATAAGTCTAGACTTTCACATTGTACTACAGGATTCAAAATCTTGGCTTCCACATTGTACCATAAGGTTCTAATCTTGGCTTCCACATTATACTATAGGATTCAAAGTCTAGATTTCCACATTGCACCATAAGGGTCTAATCTAGACTTCCACATTGTACCATAGGATTCTATGTCTAGGCTTCCACATTATACTATATTATTCTGAGTCTAGTTATTCACATTGTACTATTAGATTCTATGTAGAGAAATCCACATTGTACTTTAGGAGAATAAATCTACACCTTATTCACATGGTACTATAGGATTTTAAGTCTAGAATTCCACATTTTACTATATGACTCAAAGTGTATAATTCCATATTATACTACACTTTTCCAAGTCTAGATTCCCCGATTGTACTTAAGGATTCTATGTATATATTTCCACATTGTACTATTGGATTTTAAGACCAGAATTCCACTTTGTACTATAAGATTATACATCTAGAATTCAAATTGTACAATAAGGATCAAAGTCTAGATTTCCACATTGTACTATGAGATTCTAAGTCTAGACTTCCATATTGTACCATAAGATTATAATCTAGACTTAGACATTGTACTATAATATTCTAATTCTATAATTCCATACTGTACCATATAGTTCTAAGTCTAGATTTCCTCATGGTATTATAAGATTCTAAGTCTTGACATCCACATTGTACCGTAGGGTTCTAATGTAGACTTCGACATTGTACTATAGGATTCTAACTCTAGAATTCCACATTGTACTGTAAGGTTCTAAGTCTAAAATTCCACATTGTACAATAGGATTATCAGTCTAGACTTCCACATTGTCCTATATGATTCAAAATCTTGGCTTCCACATTGTACCATAAGGTTCTAATCTAGATTTCCACATTGTACTATAGTATTCTAAGTCAAGATTTCCACATTGTACTATATGTTTCTAAGTCTACTACTCCATATTGTACTATAGGGTTCAAAGTCTAGATTCAGAATTGTACCATAAGGTTCTAATCTAGATTTCCGTTTTGATTCATAATGTTGTAATCTAGACATCCATATTAGAATTCCACATTGTACCAATAGTTTCTGAGTCTCGACTTCAACATGGTACTATATGATTCTAAGTCTAGATTTCCACATTTACCATAAGGTTCCTATCTAGACTTCCACATTATACTATAGGATTCTAAGACTTGATTTCCTCAAGGTACCATAAGATTCTAATATAGAATTCCACATTGTACTAAAGTATTCTAAGTCTAGATTTCCACATTGTACTGTATGTTTCTAAGTCTGCAATTCCACATTGTTCTATAGGATTCTATGTCTAGAATAGCACATTGTAATATAGATTCTAAGCCTAGATTCCTAATTGAACCATAAGGTTCTAATCTAGATTTCCATATTGATCCATAATGTTCTAATCTAGACATCCACATGGTAATATAGGATTATAAGTCTAGATTTCCACATTTACCATAAGGTTATAATCTAGACTTTCTCATTGTACTATTGGATTCTAAGTCTTGACTTCCAGTTTGTACTATACGATTCTCAGCTTAGAATTCCACATTGTACTATAGGATTCTAAGACTAGATTTCATATTGTTATTTAATATTCTAACCTAGACATCCACATGGTATTGTAGGATTCTAAGTCTAGAATTCACATTGTACTATAGAATTATAAGTCTAGACTTCCAAACTGTATGATAGGATTTGAAATCTTGGCTTCCACATTGTACCATAAGGTTCTAATCTTGACTTCCACATTATACTATATGATTCTAAGTCTAGATTTCCACATTTTATACAAAGGTTCTAATCTAGACTTCCACATTGTACTATAGTATTCTAAGTCTAGATATCCACATTGTACCAGATGTTTCTAAGTCTAGAATTCTGCATAGTACATTATGATTCTATGTCTAGAATACCACGTTGTAATATAGATTTTAAGCATAGATTCATAATTGTACCATAAATTTCTAATGTAGATTTCCATATTGACCCATAACGTTCTAATCTAGACATCCACATTTTACCATAAGTTTCTAAGCCTCAGCTTCCACATTGTACTATAGGATTCCAAGTCTAGAATTCCTTACTGTACCAGAATGTTTTAAGTCCGGAATTCCACACTGTACTATAGGAATCTAATTATAGTCTTCCATATAGTACTATAGGATTCTAAGTCTAGATTTCCACATTGTACTATAGGATTCTAAACTAGACTTCCACACTGTACTATAAGATTCTAAGTTTAGTTTTCCAGATTGTATCATAAGTTACTAATAAAGATTCTAAGACTAGATTTCCATATTTTTCCATAAGGTTCTCATCTAGACATCCACATGGTACGATAGGATTGTAAGTCTAGATTTCCATATTGTTCCATAAGTTTCTAATCTAGAAATTGACATGGTACTATAGGATTCTAAGCCTAGAATTCACATTGTACTATAGGATTCTTAGTCTAGACTTCCACGTTGTACTATAGGATTCGAAATCTTGGCGTCCACATTGTACCATAAGGTTCTAATCTTGACTTCCACATTATACTATAGGATTCAAAGTCTAGATTTCCACATTGGACCATAAGTGTCTAATCTAGACTTCCACATTGTACCATAGGAATCTGTCTTGGCTTCCACATTGTACTATATTATTCTGAGTCTAGTTATTCACATTTTACTATTAGATCTATGTAGAGAAATCCTCATTGTACTTTAGGATATAAGTCTGGACGTCGACGTTGTACTATAGGATTTTAAGTCTAGAATTCCACATTTTACTTTAAGGGTCTAAGTTTATAATTCCACATTATACCATAAGTTTCCATGTCTAGATTCCCCCATTGTACTTAAGGATTCCAAGTATATATTTCCACATTGTATTATTGGATTTTAAGACCAGAATTCCACTTTGTACTATAAGATTATACATCTAGAGTTCCAAATTGTAAAATAAGCTTTGAAGTCTAGATTTCCACATTGTACTATAAGATTCTAAGTCTAGACTTCCATATTGTACCATAAGATTCTAATCTAGACTTCGACATTGTACTATAGGATTCTAATTCTGTAATTCCATATTGTACTGTACAGTTCTAAGCCTAGATTTCTTCCTTGTACTATAAGAATCTAAGTCTATGCATAAACATTGTACTGTAAGGTTCTAATCTAGACTTTGACATTGTACTATAGGACTCTAACTCTAGAATTCCACATTGTACTGTAGGTTCTAAGTCTAAAATTCCACATTGTACTATCGGATTGTAAGTATATACTTCCACATTGTAGTATAGGATTTGAAATCTTGGCTTCCACATTGTACCATAAGGTTCTAATATTGACTTTCACATTACACTATAGGATTCTTAGTTTAGATTTCCACATTGTACCATAAGTTTCTAAGTCTCGGCCACCACATTTTAATATAAGATTCTAAGTCTAGAATTCCTTATTGTACCATAAGTTTCTAAGTCCAGAAATCCATATTGTACTATCAGAATCTAAGTATAGTCTTTCGCATAGCACTATAGGATTCTAAGTCTAGATTTCCATAATGTTCCATAAGGTTCTAATCAAGACATCCACATGGTACTATAGGATATTATGTCTAGATTTCCATATTCTACCATAAGGTTCTAATCAAGACATCCACATGGTACTATAGGATTCTAAGTCTAGAATTCCACATTCTACTATAGGATTATAAGTCTAGACTTCCACATTGTACTATAGGATTCGAAATCTTGGCTTCCACATTGTACCATAAGGTTCTAATCTGGACTTCCACATTTTTCTATAGGATTCTAAGACTTGATTACCTCATTGTACCATAAGGTTCTAATTTAGACTTCCATATTGTACTATAGTATTCTAAGTCTAGATTTCCACATTTTACTATATGTTTCTAAGGCTACAATTCCACATTGTACTATAGGATTGTATGTCAAGAATACCTCATTGTAATATTGATTTTAAGCATAGATTCGTACTTGTACCATCAGGTTCTGAGCTACATTTCCATATTGGTCCATGATGTTCTGATCTAGACATCCACATTGTACTATAGGATTATAAGTCTAGAATTCCACATTGTACCATAAGTTTCTAAGTCTCGACTTCCACATTTTAGTATAGGATTCTAAATCTTGATTTCCACATTTACCATAATGTTCTAATCTAGACTTTCTCATTGTACTATTGGAATCTATGACTTGACTTCCATATTGTACTATACGATTCTAGGTCTAGAATTCCACATTTTACTATAGGATTCTAAGACTAGATTTCCATATTGTTCTATAAGATTCTCATCTAGACATCCTCATGGTACTATAGGATTCTAAGTCTAGTATTCACATTGTACTATTGGATTATAAGTCTAGGCTTCCACATTGTACAATAGGATTCGAAATCTTGGCTTCCACATTGTACCGTAAGGTTCTAATCTTGACTTCCACATTATACTACATGATTCTAAGTCTGGATTTCCACATTTTACCATAAGATTCTAATCTAGACTTCCACATTTTACTATGGTATTCTAAGTCTAGATATCCACATTGTACTAGATGTTTCTAAGTCCAGAATTCCACATTGTACTTTACGATTCTATGTCTAGAACACCACATTGTAATATAGATTTTAAGCATTGATTCATAATTGTACCATGAGGTTCTAATCTAGATTTCGATGTTGATCCATAATGTTCTAATCTAGACATACACATTGTACCATAAGTTTCTAAGTCTCAGCTTCCACATTGTACTATAGGATTCCAAGTCTAGAATTCCTTATTGTACCATATGGTTCTAAGTCCAGAATTCCACATTGTACTATAGGAATCTAAGTATAGTCTTCCACATAGTACTATAGGATTCTAAATCAGAATTTCCATATTGTTCCATAAGGTTCTAACCTAGACATCCCCATGGTACCATAGGATTCTAAGTCTAGATTTCCATGTTGTTCCAAAAGGTTCTAATCTAGACATCCACATGGTACTGTAGGATTCTATGTCTAGATTTCCATATTGTTCGATAGGATTCTAATATACACATCCACATGGTACTATAGGATTCTAAGTCTAGAATTCACATTGTACTATAGGATTATACGTGTATACTTCAAAATTGTACTATAGGTTTCGAAATCTTGGTTTCCACATTGTACCATAAAGTTCTAACCTAGACTTCAACATTATACCATACGATTCTAAAACTAGATTTCCTCATTTTACCATAAGATTCTAATCTAGTCTTCAACATTGTACTACAGTATTCTAAGTCTATATTTCCACATTGTACTATATGTTTCTAAGTCTACAATTCCACATTGTACTATAGGATTCTATGTCTAGAATACCACATTGTAATATTGATTCTAAGCCTTGATTCATAATTGTATCATAAGGTTCTAATCTAGATTTCCATATTGACCCGGGATGTCGTAATCTACACAACACATTGTACTATAGGATTATAAGTCTAGAATTCCACATTTTACCATAAGTTTCCAAGTCTCAACTTCCAAGTGGTACTATAGAATTCTAAGTCTAGATTTCCATACTTACCATAACGTTCTAATCTAAACTTTCTCATTGTTCTATTGGATTCTACGTCTTGATTTCCATATTGTACTATACGATTCTAAGTCTAGAATTCCACATTGTACTAAAGGATTCTAAGACTAGATATCCATATTGTTCTATAAGATTCTAATCTAGTCATCCACATGGTACTATAGGATTCTAAGTCTAGAATTCACATTGTAGTATAGGATTATAAATTTAGACTTCCACATTGTACTATAGGATTCGAAATCTTGGCTTCCACATTGTACCATAAGGTTCTAATCTTGACTTCCACATTATACTATATTATTCTAAGTCTAGATTTCCACATTGTACTGTATGTTTCTAAGTCTACAGTTCCACATTGTACTGTAGGATTCTTTGTCTAGATACCACAGTGTAATATAGATTCTAAGCCTAGATTCATAATCGTACCATAAGGTTCTATTCTAGATTTCCACATTGATCCATGATGTTCTAATCTAGACAGACACATTGTAATATAGGACTTTTAAGTCTAGAATTCCACATTGTACCTTCAGTTTCTAAGTCTCGACTTCCATGTGCGACTAGAGAATTTTAAGTCTAGATTTCCACATTTACCATAAGGTTCTAATCTAGACTTTCTCATTGTTCTATTGGATTCTAAGTCTTGACTTCCATATTGTACTATACGATTCTAAGTCTAGAATTCCTCATTGTACTATAGGATTCTAAGACTATATTTCCATATTGGTCCATAAGATTCTAATCTAGTCATCCACGTGACACTATAGGATTCTAAGTCTAGAATTCACATTGTACTATAAGATAATAAGTCTAGAATTCCACATTGTACTAGAGGATTCGAAATCTTGGCTTCCACTTTGTACCATAAGGTTCTAATCTTGAATTCCACATTATACTATATTATTCTAAGTCTAGATTTCCACATTTTACGATAAGGTTCTAATCTAGACTTCCACATTGTACTATAGTATTCTAAGTCTAGATATCCACATTGCACTAGATGTTTCTATGTCTAGAATTCTACATTGTACTTTACGATTCTATGTCTAGAATACCATGTTGTAATATAGATTTTAAGCATAGATTCATAATTGTACCATAAGGTTTTGAACTACATTTCCATATTGATCCATAATGTTCTAATCTCGACATCCACATTGTACCATAAGTTTTTAAGTCTCGGCTTCCACATTGTACTTTAGGATTCCAAGTCTAGAATTCTTTATTGTACCATAACGTTCTAAGACCAGATTCCACATTGTACTAAAGGAATCTAAGTATAGTCTTCCACATAGCACAAAAGGATTCTAAGTCTAGATTTCCATATTTTTCAATAAGGTTCTAATCTAGACCTCCACATGGTACTATAGGATTGTAAGTCTAGATTTCCACATTTACCATAAGGTTCTAATCTAGACTTTCTCATTGTACTATTGGATTCTAAGTCTTTACTTCTATATTGTACTATACGATTCTAAGTCTAGAATTCCACATTGTACTATAGCATTCTATTACTAGATTTCCGTATTGTTCTATAAGATTCTAATCTAGACATCTACATGGTACCATAGGTTTCTAAGTCTAGAATTCACATTGTACTATAGGATTATAAGTATAGACTTCCACATTGTACTATAGGTTTCGAAATCTTGGCTTCCACATTTTACCATAAGGTTCTAATCTTGACTTCCACATTGTACTATAGTATTCTTAGTCTAGATATCCACATTGTACTAGATGTTTCTAAGTCTAGCATTCCACATTGTACTTTATGACTATATGTCTAGAATACCACATTGTAATATAGATTCTACACATAGATTCATAATTGTACCATTAGGTTCTGATCTAGATTTCCATATTTATCCATAATGTTCAAATCTAGACATCCGAATTGTACCATAAGTTTCTAATCTCGGTTTCCACATTGCACTATATGATTCCAAGTCTAGAATTCTTTATTGTGCCATAACGGTCTGCGTTCAGAATTCCACATTGTACTATAGGAATCTAAGTATAGTCTTCCACATATTACTATAGGATTCTAAGTCTATATTTCCATATTGTTACATAAGGCTCTAATCTAGATATCGACATGGTACTATAAGATTCTAAAACTTGAATTCACATTGTACTATAGGATTATAAGTCTAGACTTTCAAATTGTACTACAGGATTCGAAATCTTGGCTTCCACATAGACTCATATTGCTCTAATCTTGTATTCAACATTATACTGTAGGATTCAAAGTCTAGATTTGCACATTGCACCATTAGGGTCTAATGTAGACTTCTACATTGTACCAGAGGATTTTTTGTCTAGGCTTCCACAGTGTACTATATTATTCTGAGTCTAGTTATTCACATTGTACTATTAGATTCTATGTAGAGAATTCGCCATTGTATTTTAGGAATATAAGTCTAGACGTCTACATACTACTATAGTATTTTAAGTCTAGAATTCCACATTCTACTTGAAGGGTCTAAGTTTATAGTTCCACATTTTACCACAAGTTTCCATGTCTAGATTCCCCCATTGTTCTTAAGGATTCTCAGTATATATTTCCACATTGTACTATAGGATTTTAGGACCAGAATTCCACTTTGTACTATAAGATTATACATCTAGAGTTTAAAATTGTACAATAAGCTTTGAAGTCTAGATATTCACATTGTACAATAAGATTCTAAGTCTAGACTTCCATATTGTACCATAATATTCTAATCTAGACTTCGGCATTGCACTATAGGATTCTAATTCTATAATTCCATACTGTACTGTACAGTTCTAAGTCTAGATTTCTTCATTGTACTATAAGAATCTAAATCTAAGCGTCCACATTGTATTGTAAGGTTCTAATCTAGAATTTGACATTGTACTATAGGATTCTAACTCTAGAATTCCACATTGTAATGTAAGGTTCTAAGTCTAAAATTCCACATTGTACTATAGGATTGTAAGTCTAGACTTCCACATTGTACTATAGGATTTGAAATCTTGGCTTTCACATTGTACCATAAGGTTCTAATATTGACCTCCACATTATACTATAGGATTCTAAGTTTAGATTTCCACATTATACCATAAGTTTCTAAGTCTCGGCCACCACATTGTACTATCAGATTCTAAGTCTAGAATTCCTTATTGTACCATAAGGTTCTAAGTCCAGAAATCCACGTTGTACTATAGGAATCTAAGTATTGTCTTTCACATAGTACTGTAGGATTCTAAGTCCAGATTTCCATAATGTTCCATAAGGTTCTAATCTAGCCATCCTCATGGTACTATAGGATACTTCGTCTAGATTTCCATATTCTACCATACAGTTCTAATCTAGACATCCACATGGTACTATAGGATTCTAAGTCTAGACTTCCACATTGTACTATAGGAT
>LOEQ01015057.1:0-16405 GCA_001685075.1 Bramus lutescens
ATGTGTTCATGACATTAGAATATTAAAAAAAAACCACTTAACCAAAATAACATCAGAAAACCAAAAAGCATTGAAAAAGAGAATAAAGTTTGTTAAGTTTAAAAATTCTCCTTTTCAAAAGGCAACTTTGAAAGTGGAAAGTAATCCAAAGACTGAAATAAGTATTACTTATTATGTCATATATACATTTGTATAGATTAAATATTTAATATAAATGTTTAAAGAACTACAAACCTATAGGTGAAGGAAAGAAAAAGTTGATCAAGACCAAAGGGAAAAGGGAAAAAAGAAGAGGACAAGACAATCAATAGAAATGAAAAATGGGAATAAAAATGTACAAGGTATTGGATATTACAAGAGTAAGAACACAAAAATAGCAGTAAATATTTGTATAGATCACTGGTTCTCTACATGTGGATTGCAACCCATTTGAGACTGAATTATACTTTCACAGTGGTTGCCTAAGACCATCAGAAAACATGGAAACTTATGTGATGAGTCATAACTGCAGGAAAACTACAGTTTTGAAGTAGCAACAAAAATAATTTATGGTTGGGGCTCACCAAAACATGAGGACCTGCATAAGGAAGGTTGAGATCACTAGTATAGAGAATCAATTATCAGGAAATGAAATTACAGCCATGGGACTCGCAGTGTAGTTCAGCTGGCAGAGCCCTTGCCTCAACTGCAAAAAGTCCTGAGATTGATTTTAGGCTCACAGGGGATGGCCTGTGATTCCAGGACTCAGGAAGTAGAAGCAAGGAGATCAAGAATTCAAGGTCATTCTCAGCTACATAATGAGTCCCTGGTGAGTTAGGACTACATGAGATACTGTGTCAAACAGATTAAAAGAGATAATCACAACCACAGAGAAATACTCTTCACCATTTGTAGCTGAAGTACGAGGAAAATGATGAACAAAATCAATTACTGACAAGCCCATAAAAACAAGTACCATCGCCTTGTTGACGAGAGGATGAAAATGGTACAGGCATGTTGAAGGACCATTAGCTACTTGTCAATTCTCTTAACTAGCTCTCCTACCTCTATGCCTTTGTCCACAAGCACACATGTACACTTCTCACAAAATATCTTCTTAGCATCCTTATTGAAAATGACACCAAGCTAAATAGAACCAAAATATTCTCAACAAGAGAATACCTGAACATGTGTAATGCATTAATATCAAGTGCTAAGGGTATATAAGAGTGAATTACGGGTAATGGCAAAATATGAGTGAATTAAAAAGTACCCATTGAGCTGAAGAAATCAAATACAAAAGGGTAAATACATTATAATGCCATATATATGAAACTCAAGAACAGTAAGGACAACTGTGTGGTTCCTGAAATAATAAATGCTACCTCAGAGTTATCATACACAAAAGAAGAGGGGAGGACAATAATGGACATGAGAAATGTTTAAATCCTGTTTACCGCAGTGGTAATATGCATCAGTTAAGTTGTAGGAAGGGATGAACCTTGGGGTTGGAGAAATGGCTCAGGAGAAAGTAATCACTGCTCTTCCATGGGTTCAGAGTTCAGTTTGCGGCACTCTCATCAATTGGCTTAGGGAAGAATGTAACTCTCATTCTAGGTCATCCAGCGCCCTGTTCTGCCTCTGCAGGCATCTGCACATGCATAGCACATACACCTATGGACACATACAAAAAATCTTAAAAAATGAAGTGATGTTCTTAGCTTCCTAAGACCTATACATTTTATTAGATATGAACTATACACAAGTAGATTCCCATCCAATGAAAGCATAAAGTCACCATAACAATGAGTATAAATTAATCTGTCATTCCCAGCTTTACCTTTATGGCAAAATTACCCCATAAGGAAAGGAAGTGGATATCAGTTTTTTTTTTAAAAAAACACAAACAATGACAGTTAACGCTTCAAAGAATTACATTTTGGCAGTTCAGTGCTCATAATAAATGCATTACTACATTTAACATTTACTGAGGGCTTATTCCTTTGCAAGCAAGAAAAGAAACAGGAGCTTAAACAACCTGCCTAATGTCACAGTAAATAGGGATACAGGAATTAATCTATGTGTCTCCTGAATCTCTTCCTTTTGCCCCTGATCTTATCTCCCTCCACCAAACAGCTGTTCCTAGAAATGGAGATGGGGGAGGGAGGTGCTTGAAATTCAAAAGGAAAACAGAAAAATCAACTCAGAGACATGACATTAAATTTCTCCAATGAATCATTCAAACCATTTAGAAATCAGGAAAAACTGCAATATAAGCAAAAATGTAATAGCAGGAAGCTCTCTTTAGCATAGCAAAAAAAATGGAAAGACACTGGAATGGCACATGCTGGGAAGATGTGCTCAGATAAGGACTCTACCACATCAATTATATCAAGGTCCTCAGACACTGTGGAAATTATGTTCGTGGTCCTTCATGAAATTAAGTGGGCATATGCTTTATAATTATAATTAACCACTCCCATTCCTGAGCACATATTCCAGAGAATTTCAATAAGGGACCTGTTCAAAGTAGTTGAATGCAATGATGTGTGTGTGTGTGTGTGTGTACACGTGCATGTATTGTAAGTAAGGATAAATAGTAGGATGGATAAGTAATATCTCAAGTATCTAATATAAGTATAAATATAAAGCTGTGGCCTTTAAATTTATGCAAGTAAAAGTATACACTCCAAACAAAAAATTGCAATGTAAGTATTTGTATCCTAATGGACATATATACTTTACAGTGGCATCCCTGGTTGGGAAAATTAATTAAAACAGTTCAGAAACAGAAGGGACATAACAAGAAAATAAGCAATGCTTTCTCAGATTAATAATGAAATTTCTGGATACAAAAACCCAGACACCTGAAGCTAAGATGCATCATTGAGCCCACTCCAGAAATAAGTTTCAATCCTATCTAACTACTTGAACATGCTTCTAGAAAAAAAAATTACACTCCAAACATGGAGTTTCAAAGTATGTTTTTGTATCTGAGGTGCATGTGTTTTCCGGGAAAAGTTCTGTGGGGGGCTAAATAAAAAGAAAATTAAAATCTTTGCTTACAATTTTGGACTAGGATTACATCTCCGTCCCACCCCTGCTAAATCTTGATAGAGTACCCACTCTTTGCAGACTTAGATGATGTTTGTTGAGGGCCATCTAGACATGCTATCTGGAAACACCTATTTAGGGAAGGGGCCTGGAGGTGAGTCACACTTCTTTTATTACCCAAATTGTTAAATAATTAGGGAACTACAGCTTCTGTAGAGACGGGCCTAAATGACAGTGAGAAATGTGTCTTGCCTACCCTTTGACTCTTCTCCATGTGGTGTTTCAGGTTGATGGATGCCCTTCAAACATTTCTCCAGCTTTAGACAACCAAGTACATTAAACAGTCACATGTATTGGACTCAGCTTACATCATTCATTTCTGGCATTGCACTTCTTAAGATTGGCTTTCGTTTAGATTGCTGTTGAGATATGCACCTTCTAATAAATAGTGCTGCTTATGAGAACACTATTCTGTTAGAGGCAAACAAATGACAGTGTCAAGTGAATGGTTAAATGAACACCATGTTTCATACTCAGCTTGATGGTAGGCAGAAGATACAGTGGATTCTTTTCTCTTGAAAGTCACTAGAAGCAATAGAAACCAGAAAATGCAAATCCAATGAAATACAATGAGTGACCTACGAACTGGTGGAGAGAATGCAGTTCCTTTAGCAAGTTTTTAAAGACAGTATGAAGTCACTACTCTGAACCCCCAGCTGGAGACAGTGACTGGTTCCCATCAACGAGCGCCACCCCTTTTAAGCAGCATTAGAAATGCCCCCTCATACGCTATCCCTGTAGTTCACATTGATTCATTCTCTGTAGCTGAATTATCTTTAAAAAATTTATGGTGCGTTTTTATGGCAATAGCCAAGCATGCATACCATTAGTGTGCAGAGCAAAGAGTGCAAGACAAGAGGAGACTGATGGCTTTTCAATTATTGATACAAATGAATTGCCAGGTGTAGCTAGTTTAACAATTGCAATAAAGAGCAAAAGTCAAAGCACTGGCTTTGTGAGTTTGTATGTGTGTGTGTGTGTGTGTGTGTGTGTGTGTGTGCGTGTGAGTATATGCCCCTTCCCCTACTAAACTAACTCGTATTTCACTTTAGCAGTGAGTATGGCAATTAAGTTACTTAAAATTTCAGACGCTTCTAGAATTTTATATTACGACGTGAAACTTAGAAACAAATTAGCATTTTAAAAAGGGAAGATATTTGGAATTTCAAATTTAGAAGGTGCTTTAGAAATTCTTTAATCCACCCCTACCCTTGGCAGGACTCTCTTTTGATGTCACCAGCCCCTGTTTAGCTACTGCCTCTGACTAGAGAATGTGACCAGTGCTGCTCACAGGAGGAAAGTCACTGCAGGAAACCAACCTCAAATTAACAAACTTAAGCATTGTTTGAACAGGACAATGCAGTTTCATTATTTGCTGCATTGACTTTACCTCCCATATTCTGGGTTATACTATCAAATTAATTCTCTCTAAATAATATTCATTTTATCTCCAGATTGGCAAATATGTCTATATTACTTGTCAGTGCTGGAGTAGAGGCTGAAGCAATTGCACATATTACAAGATATTTGGCTCAGATTCTAGCTCCTTTGCCATGCTTTTCTCAGACTAAGCAACAATTCCTTGCCAACCAAATGCCCTGGTCACAAAAAAATGGACCATGTTAACTGTTAATCATCAGTAAGTACCACAATGTGATCCTACACTCAACATTCAGTTAGACCCGGTATACCATTTTTAGAAACTACATAATTTAATTTTTGTAACTGTGACTAAAATACCTGAAAGAAACAGCTCAAGGAAGGAAGGGTTTACCTGACTGACTGTTTTAGAGGGTTCAGTTCATGACTGATTGGCCCCATCCACTTGGACTGAACACAATGCTGGTGGGAGTCCATGGCAGAAGGGAGCTGTTCATTTCCCATCTAACAGTCACCAGTCACTGTATGTACAACCAAGGAGGAGCTTAGGTGTGATTCTAATAACCCTTCCTCACTGTTCTATTTCCTCTACCTAGGACCCATATCCTAAAACATTCTCAGCTTTCACAGTGTCTGGAACTAAGCATAAAACACGTGGAATTATGGGAGATAATTCAGGAGCAAACTTCAACAGTCACACCTGACTTTTCCTTAATCTACTCACCTTGCCTTTAAGCACTATTCTCAAACTCATTTCTGCTCCAAAGTTACACTCCAATCCCACTCATTTGCCATATTGTAGATGCTACCAATGTCTACATTATGAGGGACTTAGGAAGTCATATATGCCACACTCTCACATACCCTGTTATAGTAAATATATACAGGTTTTTCATATCCTTGCATTTTTTCTTTGCAGTCATGGGGAGTATTTGTTGATGGGCAACCAATGGTCATACACATGATTTTAGGAGATTCCTCTCACAGACACCAAACTAAGATTATAGTTAATTCTCCATTCTGTTTCCTAGTTTCACATACCAAAGTATATACTAAGAATCTCAACATGGATGCTATACTGATGGATCCTGTCCTGAAGATCTCAAATAGATCCCTAATACCCATCCATCCTAAGCTCATTTCTGTTGCTTTTACAAGACACCCCAGGGAAAAGCAGCAAAGGGGAAGATAGGGTTTATCTGACTTATAACTCCAAGCCATACTCCCCCATTTCAGGTATATCAAGGCAGAGATTCAAGCAGTCAGACATACTATGTTGACAGCCAGGAGCAAAGCAAGAATTGCAATGCCCTCCCTAGTTTGCTTTCACTCATTTAGTTACTTCCTACCATATAATTCAGGCACCCTTGCCTAGGATATAGTTCTACCTTAGGGTTGTGTCTTGCTATAACAATTAACAATTAGGACAATTGTTCATAAGCATCCCTATAGGCCAGCCTGATTTAAGCAGTCCCTCAGTTGAAACTGTTTTCCAAGATTATTCTAGGTTAAGACTAGTTAACAGCAGAAACTAACCAGTGCACCTTGCTTTACTTAAACTCTAGTAATCTCTTTGTGGATCTACTTAATTACTCAATCCCCATATAATTACATAGTTTTTGAGGTATTACTTTGCATATAACAAGCATTCAATTGAAAATTCATGTCAGTTTTACCTTTTAAATTATTTCTTGAATCCATTTACTTATCTCTAACCTTATATCTAATTAGCCTAATTCAGTCTGTCTCTGTCATGAGACCTACTTCAATAGCATCATGATTGGTCTTCTAGACTCCTGTCTTGCTTTTCTAAAATCTAATTTCTAATGCCACCCTGAGAGTCATATTTCTGAAGTACTAATCTGACAACATTCAAAGGGTAAGCCTTTTAGAATTTGCCTCTGCTTACCCCGTAAGCCACATTTCTCGGCATTATCCTCTCACCCATTATCCGGCTGACAGGCTGAGTCTCATGAACTTCCATTCTGTTGCCTTTAGGGATTTGGATCCATTTGTCTTCTGATCTTCTCTGCTAGCTCTGGTGACTCATCCTTGATTTACCAGCCTCTTGGAATCTTCCTGACACTCCACACTACACTGGATATCTCTTTCCTAATTTGCATGTCATCAAGCATAATTTTATCTCCTTTTTTTTTTAACCTTTCATACCAATTTAAGAATGTTCCTCAGGAGTAGGATAGTCTTATAGGTAAGTAGAGACAAAGTCATGTCTAGAATGTTCTAGAAAGAGTAGGCCTGGAAACATATGATTAGATGATGTATGTGTTGAAGCAGAAATCTGGATGCAGCCATCCAATGCAGAGTCCAGTGAAAAAATGGCATACATAAAGAGCCCTGAGGAAGATTATCTGCTACCTAGATGCCTTTTAAGAAAGGCAAGGGCAAGAGAAAGCAGGAAACAAGAAAGAAAAACAAGGACACAGAAAACATCCTGCAAAGAGAAAGAGAAAAGTGGTTTCTATAAAGGTTTTATCTATAGTTTTGAAGTTACAGATAATCACAAAAGGAATAGTCTGTCTACTGCTAGTAAGGATATCAATATTTGAGAAGGGAAATCATGGACAACATAGTTATTATGATATTTAAACCTCACTGTCATCGAACTACCCTATTAAAATGGATTTGCTTGTTGAAGGATATGACTCTAAGAAACAAAACTGTCCTTCAAGACTTAGGAGGTCACCTGTAAGACATAATATGACTCACAGGATCCACTTAGGCTGAATGTGGCATTTTTACAAATCCTTTGTATCAGATAACTTGCACTGAAAACTCGCAGTGCATATTGTAAGTGCTAAAGGACCATTTGTCCTGTGTGCCACCTCATGTCAAAGCCGGAAGATTCCTTGATTCATAAATAGTGCGGGGTTTATTTTCATTCAGACTAAGTCACCTGTTGGTGGAATTCCATTCTGGGTCATTACACTTGTTGTCCTTCCCAAAAACAACACATGGGTCAGCGACTATGATTAAGTTGTCTATATTAATAAGTGGTTATCTCAAGGATAATTATGGTTTCTGGAAAGTGATTTGTAGAAAACGGAAATGTCTTTAAATAGTTTCAGAGTTATTTCTGTCCTCATCTTTGACATGCTTGGAGTGCGCAAACTTCTTTGTGTGGTAATGAGACATTCTACTCCAAAACTTAAAGCAATACCCTTACTCACTACTTTATTCCAATATAGGTACAAGGCACCATGCCGCTTAATGGCAAATTCAGTAGATTAACTGGATTATAATCTCACTAGCCTTTCTTAAATAGGGATCTGATACAAACTGTGTACCTTGTATTTTCAATATATATGATTTTGATCATTCTAGTTCTTCTTTTATATCAAGCAATGTTGCTTGCTGTTTGTTGGGCAATTTATACTTCCTTAACAAGTATCCAGAATGGAGTCAGGTAGTAGGCAAGAAAGTGAAACAAAAACTAGAAGATACACATAAGAAAGACAAGGGGGCAAATAATATGTTTCCTATATAATACAATATTATAATGCCAGTGCTTACCTAATCCAAAGTCATATTAAGACATGGCCTTACAACTGTAATATTCTTTCTTTTCTATTCTTATTTTCTTTGCTGAGGTAAACTGCCATGTTTTGTTTGGCAGTTTCAGAGGTAAACTGAAGTCTTTGGAATACTTTGACCATTAAGAGCATTGCCTGCTCTGCAAAAGGTCCTGAGTTCAATTCACAGCAACCATATGGTGGCTCACAACCATCTATAATTAGGTCTGGTGCCCTCTTCTGGCCAACAGGCATACATGGAGACAGAATATTGTATACATAATAAATAAATATAAGAATCTACTGATATGGATAAGTACTATTTAGCGGTTACCTTTCGGTAATATGGTGCTTGATTACAATTTGCAGAGGTGCCTGTGTGACTGCAAACCACAATAAGCTTTTTAGGTGGTAAGAATACAGAAAAGATCAACTGGTAGATGCCTTTGCTGTCAATTTCCCCCATGTTAACTGAGAAAAGTTGTAAGAGCTAGTCACAGAACCAGTGTGTATAAACAGAGATCATGCAGACCTGAATAAGCACATAGAAACTATGTTAATCACAACATTGTTTGGCCAATTGCTCAGGCATATTTCTAGCTAGCTCTTACATCTTAAATTAACCCATTTCTATTAGTCAATGTATTGCCACATGACTGCGGCATTACCTCACTCTCTACATGTCCTGCTTCCTTGGCTGCTGGCAGGCATCTCTCTGTCTCTGCCTACTCTATCTACATAGCTTTGTTTGGATTTCCTGCCTGGCTTTACTCTGCTAAGCCATTGGCTGAAACAGCTGTATTCATCAACTAATAAAAGTAACACATATACAGAAGGACACCTCACATCCAGTGTGGGTATGGACATGACTCTGAAAGCGGAGAAGTGATGGGTTAGAATGGAGAGTAGAAGCCAGGAGGGAATGTTCTTATGTAGTGTTGGCAAGAGGAAAGAGGAACACACTATAGTGAACTTTGCCAACTGCACAGCACATCTAATAGACATTTGAAATGAGCACTACTTTTTCTAGATAGAGGACATACAATATTATTCTAGAAATGATCACTTAGATTCATCAAAAACCACCAGACATCTGAAGGGCAAACAGAATGGAGGCCTGGAGCACTGTGGAGCCCAGGATGAGAGTACCCAGCACATAAACTTGAACAATGATAGTGGGGATTGGTAAAAGGGATTTGCTGGAAATTTCCCCATGTGTTAAGAATCAAGACACCCCAGTAACCAACTAAATGGCAAAATGTTCCATAATAGAAAGGCTATGGTAGAGTCATGACTACTGGCACAATGATTGAATGATATCTGTTCAGATAAAGTTAGCAGGCTTTTCTTGGAGAACTGTTGTCTTTGTTTGGACAATAGCTTACAGGAAGATACTTTGGGACAAGTAGGGGACAGATGTCCATAGACTGCGGTATGAAGATTTTGCAGATTATTGGCTGCTGGGCTTCAGTTAAATTCAAAACATGGAATGGAAATGGTACATGACACTGAACTGAAATTAAGGGCAAGAAACCAAGCCTTACCAAATCAAAAACTAGCAAGAATGAAAAAAAAAAACCATACTGAATTACAGGTTAAGAAAGTAGAAAATGATTGGTAACCAGAGAAACAAAGAGGACTGGTGACCCCAATATGAGAGAGTCATTTAAAGATTCGCTGGACCTTGTTAAGGTATCACATTCTCTGCACATGCCAAGGAAGGTGAGAGTCATACAGAAGCAGGAGTGGATCCTTGAGGTGGAGGATTGTGCTCAAAAAATAGCTGAGAACACCTGTTTCTTAACAGTGCTCTTGGAATAAGTGATGCATTCTGGTACAAATAATATAATTCTATTCATTAGAGCAGAGAACTCATGACTTCATCAACTCTGAAAGGCTAATTTTCTCAAGGTTGCCACATCAAGGATTACATTTCCATTTCAAATTCGTGGATGCTGAAGGGCAGTCACACCACACCAACATACACATTAGACGTTAAAGGATTCAGAGAAAGTTTTGATTTGGCATTCAGTTAATGTAAAAACAGAATAATGCTGAAGAGTGAAGTGATAGAGACTGAACTGGCAATCAGGGAGCCTGCATGGGCCTGACCTAAGAACTCCGCATATATGTAATGATTGTGTAGGTTGGTCTTCTTGTGTGAGTTCTAACAGTGGGAGTTGGGGCTATCCCTGACTCTTCTGTCTGCTTTTGGGACCCGACTCCTCATACTGCATTGCTTCTTTCAACCTTAATGTGAGGGGATGTGTCTAGTCTTTTTGCAACTTGATACGTCATGTTTAATTGATAGCTCTGGGAGGCCTGCCCTCTTATGAAGGGAAACAGAAGGGGAGTGGATGGGGGATAGGGAAGGGGAGAACTGGAAGGAGAGGAAGAGGGAGAAACTGGTTGGGATGTAATACATGAGAGAACAATAAATAAGAAAAGGAAAAAAGAGTGAACTGATGAATTCACACACATCATATGTATGCAGGTGTGCCCCAAATGGTAAATGTGCAACCTAAGCACAACTCCCTGTAAAATAGTACACTGTTACACAGGGTTAGCATAACCTTACCAAAGTCCCATTGTCTTCATACAGACTACCCTCTCGCAGGCTTACAAAACATATCTTCCATGTAATCTCTTGCATATTTTATAATGTGGTAAATAGCATAAAGGAAATCAGTCAAGACTCAAACTTCTCAGATTTACCCCGATTTATAAATCTGCATTCAATCTTCCTTGAGAACATCAATTCCTTAAGTACCATGTTCCAGCAACTCTGGAATTGACATCATCTTATTCTCCACTGCCCACAAGTCCTAAGCAAAGGCTTTTGCTTCATTACTTTCTACACAGGCTCCTACATAATGAGGACTGCTCTCTGTGCTCAAATTCTGAAGTTTGCTTCTTTTGGAAACAAAGAACAGAAAACAAGCAATGTTAACTGCTGACAAATCCTTGGAGGCATTCCGTTCACTTGTTCCTTAACAGCTCTCAGTAGCTTTTGTGGAGTTACCAAGGTTCATTCAAGACACAAATAAAAGGCTTATTTCTGTAGTGACTATTTTTTTCACATTTAAAGAAAAAAAATAAAGAAAACAGAAACAACATTAAAAGTCTAAACGTTTGGTTCCAGGCAATATTTTACATTATATCACCCTCTAATCAATCCAAAAAAATATACTTTAACTTTTAAAACATAAAATAATCACGTATCAAAGAAGCCCTTAATAAAATGTAGATCATAACAGATGAATCCATGATCTTAAATTGTTTAGATTTTCTTATAAAGAAAAAAATGTTAATGCCAGTGAAAATACCTGTTCAGATTTCTCAGACAAACCTCTTTGGTGCTGTACAAGCTGCTATTTTAGAAAATGCTCTCATTTCATATAATAAAAGGACAGGAATTGTTTTGATATAATTTAGTCACAAATGTGTCCCTAACGTCCACATAGATATTCTGTCTGCACACTACCCCATGCTCTGAAGTGCTTCCCTGAAGATTCAGAAATGATTTTTATCCTTTATTCCCATCCTTGTAAGACAAACTGAGCACTCATCCTGTGAAGTCCCTACAAAGCAGTCTTCAATATCAGGGATTCCCAACAACTGTGGTTGTGCCCTCCTCTCTCACCCTCTCCAGTCCTTATGACTCACAAGACTGAGTTACACATTTACCTTGCAACCCTTAACTATGTATTCTCCCGGAGGATCTTCATGATCCACCTCCCCAGCAAGAACAAAACCATGAATATATAAACTCATTCATAATATGCATTTGTTTTAAAGCAGTAGTTCTCATCCTGTGGGTCACAACCCCTTGGGGGTCACATATCATATATCCTGCATATCACATATTTACATTACAATTCATAACAGTAGAAAATTACAGTTATGAAGTAGCAAAAAAAAATAATTTTATGATGGAGCATCACCACAGCATAAGGAGCTGTATTAAACGGTCACAGCATTAGGAAGCTTACGAACCACTGATTCAAAGCATGTGTGGAAGGGAAAGGACAATCTATAGATATCAATTCAATCCTTCTGTTCTTCCACCATGTGAGTCCTGGAGAACAAACTGGAGTTACAGATGGATGTTAATCTTGCATGTGGGTGTTACAGATCAAACCAAGGTCCTTTAAAAGATGAACCAATGCTCTTAACTGCTGAGCCATCAATCCATCTCTGACCTGGACCATTTTAAAGATCAGGTAATACTTTATGTGAGAGTCATATGATGTTGTTACATTCATGACTAAACCATCATTTGGAATTTTTAGAGAAAGACCACAGTAGCAAATTGACCCTTTAATCAATTTATACCATGAAGATATACCATCAATTCAAACATATGAAGAGTAAGAAATATTAACCTTCATCTTCTGTTGTGGCAATTTATCGACAACCTACCAAGATCTGGAATTTCCTTGGTGCTATGTCTCTAAACATGTCTTCCCTGGAATAGAAAAAAAAAAGGATTCTCTGGAATAGGCTAGTTGAGATGAAAAGGTCCACTTTAAATGTAGATAGCACCCTTTCATAAGTTGGAGTCCAGAAGTACAAAAGAAAGGTCAAAACTGGCTACACGTGAGCATTCATATCTGTGCTTCTTGACTGCAGGTGTATTGTCAACAGAACTATCCTTTCCACACACACCATGATGGATTTCTACAAGGGGAAGCCACAATAAACCCCCATCTCTCTTAAGTTGCATCTGTTCATGTATTTTATCCAAGCAACAATAAAGTAAACTCAGGGACCCACTTGAGGTTTGCATGTAAGGATTCTTGCACTGTCTACACAGCATTCTCTGGAAGGATCCAATGTCCAACACGTGGTAGGGTAGAGAGCAATGCTCTACGTCCCTAAGGAGAGTATTTCAACAACTGCTTTTGCAGTGGAGCCATTTCACCAGCTCCTCTCCTCTTTTATTTCAGTTGCCCTTTCTTACAAATTTTAAAGCCATTTGCTTTAGATGAAATGGCTTGGTGGAGTTGTGACTGTTTCCTCTGTCCCTCTAAACCAAAGACATGAATGGTCATATTTAACTCCATGTACATAGAAAGTCTTCTCTTTTGCTTATGTTTTATTTGGTTGTCAGACTAATTTGTTTCATCATAGAGTTCTGTGTACAATTTCTAGGATTATAGCTAAGCTTTCCTTCTCTTTTTTTCTTATTGTTTGAATATTATCGGTATCATACAAGATGAATTTCCAAATTTCTACTTCTACTCTAATTATTGATATGTAGGGAAGTGATTGATTTTTATGTATGAATTTACATGTACATTTATCTCAGTCATTTTTTGGGTTTGCCCATTTTTTAGAGGCTTTCTGAATGGACAATCAGGTTACTTGAAAGCACAGAAAAACATTTTCCGTAAACAGACGAAGTTTTATTTCCTTGCTCTGCTTTGTTAGACCACTTCAGCTCTCCAGTATAATGCTAAGTAGGGATGGTAAGTCATACTTCGCTCTCTTTCTTCAGTGACACAGGTTGTCCAGCTTGTCGCTGTGACATAAGCTATTGTTTACATGTGATTTATGAATAACCTTTCCTAGGTAGTCATTATAGCTTCAGTGCCAGCACTTGGAAGGCAGAGGCAAGCTCAGCTCTGTGAGACTGAGGCCGGCTTGATCTGCATAGCAAGTTCTAGGACAGCCAGAGCCATGCAGTGAGAGACTGCTTCTAAGTAAGTGAAAATGTATGAACACATACAATGTACATATACACGCTCACAAACACAAAAAACACTTAAACACACAAAAGACATAAATCTAAAACCAAATTATCACTTACTACCATGAGGAAGCCCCCATTTGTTAAAACGGACTGAGTGTTTTTTGGGTTTTTTTTATCATGATTTAGTTGTGGTATTTGTCAAATATCATTTCACTATCTATCAATATAATTAAGTAGCTTTTTCCCCCTTCTTTAGTATTCAGTTGGCAAATTAACTGGTTGTGGTAAAAGGTATGAGTAGATAGGTATCACAAAAAGTGTTTGGAATTTTTTAAGGGCTAATTGTGGTAGATTTTTAAGCTGTTTCAAAACAAAGTGTAAAGAAATCTACATTGTCAGAAACATAAAGAACCACTGTTTCAACAAAACCTCTAGAGCCTCTAGGTGCACATGATTTGCCATGCTCTCATTTCTGAATGTTTAAGATGCAGAAATATTTTTGGAATTAAGTAAATATTATCATATTTTAAACATACAAATTCAAAAGATGATTCTTAGATATCATCAATCAAATGGTAAATGAAACTAAGAAAAGAGGGAGGTGAAGGAAGAGACACACATGTACACAGAGAGGGGGGAAGGAAGAGAGGGAGGGAGGCAGAGAGAGAGAGAGAGAGAGAGGCAAAATTAGAGAAACTGGAAATGAAAGAGAATATTATATTGCTAATTTATAGAAACTAATCAGAAATTAGAGAATACTTTAAAATATACATTCACAAATTTGATAACCTTGAAATGGACCAATTCCCTGTAAGTTATATAATAACACAATTCTCACAAGAAAGAAATACTATCTGAATATATATGAAGTAAATTGAATAAAACCAAATTCCTCTCCATAAAACCATTATGCACAAAGTGTTTTGTTGGTAAATTCTGTCAAATATTTAAGGAGAATGATATAATGTCTCTATGGTATTTTTCAGCCCACTAAAGCAGAGAGAACAAGAGAACTCACTTGGAGAGACCAGTTTTCTTTTAATATCAGAAGAAGTCAAAAACATTGAAAGGTAACCTATCCAGAAACATCTTTCATAAGGAGACATGCAAATATTATTAATAAAATATGAGTGAATTATGTTAATACAAATGTGTAAGAAGAATTACCTGCAAAGATCATGTGCATAATTAATCCAGGTATGTATACTGTTTCAATATATAAGAATAAGGGATTGATCATGTGATGTAATTTTCATTGCAAAAGCCTTGGCTTTTGTTCCTCCTTGGGTACAACAGAAACATTGCATTTAACACAAAAGTTAATGAATTTACAAAGACATAAACCAAGTAAGCTACTTGCAACATTCTCAAGAATATTACAGTAAGTGACATACAATTTTCGTACAGATTCTAAGAATAGGTTATTGAAGGTGTCATGTTCGTGGTATCTGTGGGATTTCACCCTGATGTCTGTTCTTAGTAAAATATAAAAGAAGCCTTGCTATTTTGTAAGGCTCCGTTCCACTCTGGTACTTCAGATTCAGTTCCCTTGAATAATTTGGAATAATCTACATTCTCCCTTGAGAAAATGCTATTCTACCATAGATGCAGACTGAAATAATACACTTCCTACTTGAACAGCTTGGGTTTCTTTTCCAGAAATCTCTATGTCCCTACATCAATGAAGAATTGACAGGGCCAGTGTTACCGATTACAAAGTTAGTGTAATTTCTGAAGTGTCACTGTGATGTTTTAAATGAGAGCATAGAAAAAATATAGTACTTGTGTCTACAATAGAGCTTCATAGAGCATTGGGATAAAACTGCAATCTGTTGGTATTCTGCAGTAAAAACAAATGTTGACTATATTGGTCACCATAATCAACAGAGTATAAAACTACTGTTGTAAAGATTTTGATTACACTGACAATCTAATTACCGTAAATATATTTAGCCTTACCAATAAGGAATGTAATAAGAATTTTCTTGATTTTTTCTGCACATGGTTTTAACAAAAAATAGCCTTGTGCATGCTGGTTATTATTGCATTTATACTAGTTTGGTATAATCTAGGGATAAATACAAAATATATCTGGATTTTTTCAAGTACTATTCTATATGTATGTGTGTGTGTGTGTGTGTGCATACTACTATTGTCTGACTAATTTTCTTCCCTTGGTTTTTGACAATATTGAGAAAGTTTTACTAGCAGCTTAAAAATATTAAATTGGATTCTTATGGGCTCTGCTCCAATTATCTTGACCAAGTCTTGCTTCTAGGGATTCTGAGACCATAGCAAATTCTTGGGTTACTTCTTGAGTTACATAAATGTAAGTCTACTGACTTCCAGTTCAGCTCTAATTTGATAATATGCTGGAGAGTTTTCTGGGACTTCCAAAAATAGTTCTGTAGTACATTTTATCCGGCAGTTCCATTTGCAAAGTAGTTCTTTACCTATTAAATTTGCAAGTCTTTTTTTTATCAAAAGAGGGACTGTTCTGCTATTCTATCCCCAATGTAAATCTCCAGTTGAGACATGGAAAAGTACTTAGGACAGTTATAACTCTTCCTGTTTAAGTGGAATTAGAATCAAGGGGAGAAGTGATGTAGGAGGGTCATCTGTCTATGTGTTACTTTCATTGGTTAATAAAGAAACTGTCTTGGCCCTTTGATAGGCTAGACCTTAGGTGGGTGGAGTAGACAGAACA
>LOEQ01015061.1:0-14876 GCA_001685075.1 Bramus lutescens
AAATGGGAGGAGGGGAGGAGGTGGAAATTTTTAATAATAATAAAGAAAATGAAAAAAAGATATCCTTTGTTACGCTGTTCACGCTCAGACAGAAAGATACCATAACCCATCAGCATGCACACATGAACCATAAAATAAAGTTCTGCATCATATTCCCCTTGCTTATGGGTGCCCTGGTTTCTTTTCAACAAGTTTAGCATGGTCAAAATCCTCAAAGGTCAAGTGGAGATTACTGGGGATGAACATGGTGCATTATCATACAGTACTTATGGTCAGACTGGTGCCTTCATCAGCCATTTGGATTCAGTATTTTCAGAGCTACTACTGCTAAGTCTTCAGGTCCATGAAGAAAGCTGCAGATAGAGGCTTGTCCATGATGTTGAACAGTTCCCTGGTTACAATGAGGAAAGCCACGGGTTGAAAGCACAGCTACACTCTAAGAACATATTGCTTAGGACACACACATGATAGACACTGCCTAATGGAAGAAGGTGAAGACACTTGCAAGAAACAATTCTCTGAGCACAGAGAGGACAGTGCAGGCCCAGACAAGGAGATGTATAAAGGGGCTCACAAGGCTTCTAAAAGAGAATCCAGTCTACAGTATCCCCAGGGAGAAGTCAGCAAGAAGGGACGGGTCTCTCCCAAAAGTTCCTTACTGGGATAAAAGATCAGGTACCATGAAAGAAGGCCGACTCTCTTAGAGCTTGGCTGCAGCTGCTGAGAAAAGGGATCATCCCCTCCCTTCCTGCTTTCTTTCCTTCCAGACATGGTCTCACTATGGAACTTAGCCTAGATGACCTCAAACCCAAAGCAATCCTCCTGCCTCAACTGTCTTAAGTACTGGAAACACACTTCCAAGTTCAGCTCTCAAACACTGGTCTATAAAGACTTTTCACATAAAAACAATTAAAGTACTGTCAAAGAATCTAAAAGGAGTTAAAATGTTAAATTGCATGCTGTCTATATTTTACTGCAATAAAAATATATTATACATACATATAGATATACATATAGATACATGAACATATATAATACAGTTTTGTAATTTATACACACATGAAACATTGAAAGGCTATAAGCCAGGGCTACCAGGAACCTATGAAACCTGAATTGGGAAGTTACAGTTTTACTTTGTTCTTTTTATTTTCCAATATTTTGCAATGTCTCTACTATAAGCCTATCACTCTACAGTCAAGGAAGAAATGTTCTTCTTCAAACCATTAGTCCCCATTAATAGGTTGTTTCCTCTGATGGAGGAGGTTGGTTAGCTGCTATGTATGAGGCTCATAACGGGGACTGGCTTCTTTTCAAGACCTGCCCTCAGTTTTCACAAGGCAATTCCAGCCTTGCGGTCATCATAAAAGCCTCTCGCTCACACATGAGCACAGTTGGAGAATATTTACAAGTTCCCTGAAACTCATATCTGGGTTTATGGCTGTTGTAATGAGGGAGGCCTTCCTACAGTCCCAAGAGCTAAGTTTGGGCTTCTGCTAGAGCCAGCAAACCTCAGCTATAGGCTGAGGCTTTCTGTAGCTGCAGCAGAATGCAACAAGGGGGTGGCCACAGCAGAAGCTGGTCATCACAATTCTGCAGTCTGTCTAGAGGTCAGTGATCCTTGTTATTCCCTTTCTCGGATCATTTGATCATTTATTGGTAAGTCGAGGGGCTTAATCTAAACTATTGACCCCTGCCTCTGAAATCTGAACTCATCTCCTCCAGGGAGCCTTCCAAAAGGACTCCTCCAGATTCTGAGAGCCACTTTAGTCCAAGCATCTTTATAAGGTTACAGTCAAGATGTGCACCTAAATATCCTTTCAGCACCTCAGCAGTACTCAGCAGACTGCTCCAACCCTTCATTCTTCCCGTCCTGTTTCCAGCAGGCAATCCCAATCATTTGATTCCATGGACCTCAAGCAACCGAGCAGATCCTATGTGCACTGTGTGTATCGCTAATCCGAGTAACTCTAAGCAAGGACTTCATTCTGGAAAGGATCTACAGGGCACCGCCCAGTTGCCTCTGACTTCGGTTCATGCGCGGGTTCCCTGTGCTTTGCTCCTGCTTGACCTCCTGTTATGTTCCGTCCTCAGCCAGCTCGAACTCCAGAAACTTCCTTAGCATACCACGGCCTGTTGGTCAGAGGAATTGTACACACAGTGGTTCTTCCTCCTGCGGGTGACAACTTGGTATTCTTCCAGACCCAGATCATATGCAATAGCAGGCGTTAGTACATCACAACACTGCATGCACATTCTTCTAAGTGTCTTCCCAGCAGTAACTGACTTTCATCTTTGCTCTTAACCAAAGTCCTGAACAGGTTTTGTGATTGTTCTTTTTGGTTTTGTTTGTGCCTGGTTTCCTATTCACATTTTAGCAGCGGTTTTCCCCTTTCTGCTCGATTCTGTATGCCTCCATTTTCCTGTAAATATGACTCTGCCCTAGTAAGCCTCTGTTGATGACCATAACTTAGAGCTGGGAATCTTGGCTTCAAGCCAGCTCTCAGACCGCCATGCAAATGGAAAAGCAAGAGACAGCAATGCCAGGTAACAAAAGAAACAAAATGAATTTACAACAGCAGAACCCCAGAAGATGAAGTCTGCAGCTGCCACAAAGAGTCTGAGAAGGCCGTACAGTGCTGGTAGCATAGAGACTGTGTGTTATGGGTGCTGAGCGTGGACTCTGAAGTCTGGCTGCTTGTATTCAATGCTGATGCTGGCCACAACTTAGATATGTCCTTGGGAGCTCTGTTGAATGTCTTTGTCCTCTAGTCCCTTATTTTTTGGTACGTAAAGAGAGTTGCCAGCATGTTTCCCAGGGTTTGTCAATAGCACATACATCTAGGTTCTTCCAGCACAGCCTATATTCTTAGCTCACTGGATTGCGGCAGCCATCCATCTCCGGCCCAAGCCTCCGCAGGTTAGAAGGACCATTCTTTTCCTTCTGGACTGGGTATGTCTTAGCGCCTCCTTGGGCTTCCCAGCTTTGTCCTTTAAGGTTAGTCTTGCGCTATTCCAGGCTTAGCTTTCTTAGCCTCTGAATCAGAGACAATTCATTCTGAAGCTGTTCTGAATTGTTCCTCCTGAGGCTAAGTTCTGGATTCCCCTACATATATTCTTGCTAAACTAAAAACCTAGTAGGGTTAAACCTCCCCAGGGGTTTTGAGCTGAGGAGTCTAGGTTGAAATCATGCTTTATTTTCAGGAACAAACTTCAGACTTCAGAAGTTACTTACTCTTCAAGCCTCAATACCCACTTCAATTTCTTTCTGTGTCTATATGAGGAAGACATGTGACATCACTCGTCAGATCTCTTCCTTCAATTTATTCCTATATTTTCTGTATTCTCATTTTGAACTCTCTTCTCATTGTCACATCTACAGCTGCTCGTGGCACCACCCACCAACCCTCATTTCTGTACTTCCAGTTTGAAATAAATGTTCTGCTTTCCAGTAGCTATTCTGTTGGCTTTCTGGTAATTAACTTCTGGATCACACCCTGAGCAAAAGCCATCTTCACTGTTCATTCTATCTTTGCTAAATAAAAGGATCCCCATTCCTGGGCTGGAGAAATGACTCACTGGTTAAGACCACCAGCTGTTCTTTAGGAGGGCTCAGGCTCAGGGCCTAGCATCCATAAGTCAGCTTATAACCATCTGTAATTCCAGCAATGGACCCAACACCCTATTCTGGCTCCCTCAGGCAACCAGGTACTCACCCATATATGCAAAAAAACCCCACTCATACACATAAAGCAAATAAATTAAAATTTTAAGGAAGTATTCTTACTCCAAAATTAAATTTACTACACAATATTACGCTGAATAGGCACGTTATTGAACTTTGACAGGAATGGCAAGTTACTTATCCTTGTGGAAAGGTAAGAACTGTTGAGTGCTTAGCAATTATTATAATTGCCTGAACTAAATAAAGGTGTTGATTAATGAATCAATATTCTTAAGAAAGCATGTAGTGCCATGCTAGAGTTAAAACCACAGCTAATATGGTTAATACTTTCTTAATGTCTTGGATGTGAAAACATAAACCTGGGAAGGTTAACAAATGCTTTCTGATAGAAATCACTTTGTTAAAAATTCTCAGTAAGTTGATTCGATGAACTGAGAAACAAGAAGATTTAAAGGGAACTCACATAAAGTTCTTTGAGTCGAAAACCAACCAAACAAAGCAACAATAACTCTAGGGCAGGGTTGAACTGGGCTAGTGCTCCCCATTCACAATTCAGCTTGGTTTCAGACTTGTCAGACAATTGCTGAAAAGTTCAACACAAGCCCAAAAGAAGTGAAAATCTAGCTTTGGAGTAAGAGAGCGAGCACTATTTCTCTTAGGACGCAGTCAGGCCAGAGCATCAGAACCAAGTGGAGCTAAGGCTGACACATTTAAAAATTTTTAAGATTACATCCAGCATTTGGGAGATTGAGGCAGCAGTGTTGGGAACTGGAGTCCAGCCTGGACTCCATAGTAGGACCGTGCCTCAGACTAAACAACAAGAACCCCAATGGGATTATAGCTCGGATTATAAAAAGAGTGCTCGAAATAAAGAGGGATATTTATACTGAGAAAACAGCCCATCAGATTCAAAGGGAACAGGGTAGCAGTCATAAGAGGTATAGTTAGGTCCTCATCTGGAAAAGCTTACAGTCAAGGTGGCTAAGAGCAGATGCTTAATTGGAAATAAATGGTTATTTTTGCCTGGCAGAGCCAGGGCGTTTTCACAAAAGAAGCAAAGCTGGAGCTGCATCTCAGAGAACAGGTAGGATTTCAACAACCATCAGGACAGGTCTTCTGAAACACAAGGAACCACACACATAAACCTCCAGGCAGGAGTGAAAGCAGCAGAAGACAGCCAGACTAAGCTCCCGGTCCCTGCCTAAAAGTCACTTCTTAAGAGAGGCTTTTCCTGGCTCAAACTCTCAGTCTAAAGCAGGTGCCCTGCTATTCTCTCTCCCAGTGATCTGTAATTATTCTCAGATTCATAGTGTGTATTTCACATTATGTACATGCATTTGTATGTGTATATGAAACAATATGTTAAATGATATATATGCATACATACAGAGAGAATGAATTACAGGAAATTTAATATATGTTATACCGTGCACAAACATTTCTTAGGAGACAAGTAATATTCAAACTAAGAATATTTTAAGTAAAGTCTTAAGAGATAAAAGGCATTAAGAGTAGATGGCATAGGGCCAGTAGAGCATGGTGGGGTGAAACACCAGCAGGCAGAAATAATTAAATAACTTGCATTGTTAGTGCAGTGGTATTGGTGAATGCAAGGGTCTGATCACTATTATGACTCAAGACGCAGCAAGAGCTCAGTCCTTTGTTCTTCAGCAAATACGTATTGAACATGTACTCACAGGAGACTCCTAACCCAGGCTTTGGTAAGTTTAGGCTCCCCTGAAATTTACAGTGGCGAACTGCTTGCATGATATGCTGGTGCAGTAGTTGCGTAAACATCATGGGAGTAGCCAACCAGCAAGGCCCACTCCGTGAGATGGCATCCATGTCTGACACTGCTGGGCTTGCCAAGGCCCTGAGACTAGATAGGCCATGAACATAGGGGAAAACCAAATATTATTGTCCTGATAAAGGAAGATAGCAATAAAGTCACTCCCAAGGACATTCTGCTATACCCATGGATAAGTGTCTCACTCAGCCATTATCAGAGAAGCTTCCTTCTGGGGTATTTGGGAACTAATGCAATGACCCACAATTAGACAAAGTGAGAAGAGTAAGAGACCTTGTAATACTCAAGGTCTTCATCCAGATGGGATGTCTTCATCAAACCCCATATCTCAGGACTCAGGAAACTGTGCAGAAAGCTAGCAAGAGCCTGAGGGGATGGATATCCAAAGTGAACCGTGTCTTCTTGCTACGCAGAACTGGGGCACACATGAATCCAGAGACTGTGGCAATGTGCACAGGGCCTCGTGGGTCCAAGTCAGATGGGATCCCAGTGCTAAGAGGGGGAACCAGACACGAGCTCCCATTCCTCACCAAGAAGCTACCTCAAGTCGACACCCACTTGCAAAGGACAAAAGTAATTTTCTCCAGTTGATTGGAGTATACAAACCATACTAAAGAGCATACCCCACGCTTGGCAGTAGATAGCCAATACAAAAATGAACTCAATGGTATTTTGTGGAGATATTTGTTTCATATTGCTTTGTTTGGGTTATTTTAAAAATTTACTTGCCTCTTGGTTATGTGTTATGGTTTCTAGTTTTCTGTTTATATGGATTGTGTTTGTATGTGTTTCTTGTGCTTTTTCTTTGTTTGCTTTTTATCTGTTTTCTTTTTTGCCTGTTTTTGTTTGCCTGTTTGTTATCTAAGAGAGAGAGAGAGATCATGGAGTTGGAAGGGTGGGGAGGATTTGTGAGATGATAAGGGATGAAAAATATGATCAAAATATATTGTATGAAAAATTATTTTCAATTTTAAAAGTTTTTGTTTAATCCCAACTATTGAGTAACTAGTGGAGGACTTAAAAGCCCTTTGAGCCAATTCATGTTTTAGAATGCTTATTCTGGAGGGTGGTCACTGGATTATTTATTTAAAGAATGGCAAGATTGGAAACAAGTACAGCTCACTTATTCCAGAAACTCAGAGTGGCAAGAGAGAGGATATGGGTCAAGAAGGCATTCAGACCCAAAGTTGACAAGAGGTTATGGTATGTTGGCTTGGTAAGCACTGAAGAATGGATTTCAGAGTGGTTCTCAGGTTCCTGTTCAGTGCTCAATTTTGAGCTGTAATGAACACAGAAATGGACAGAGAAGAAGAGAGCCCAGACATGGGAAAGGATGGGCAGTCCACCTTGAACATGTTGAAACCTGTAGAAGACACTGCTAGCTGTCTATCAGAACCAGTTTCCCCTCCTCCCACATGAGAGCTAAGCCATGGCTGTCCAGGCCTCTTTTGTAATTACATTCCCCAGTCTTCCATGCACTGGAGAGTGGGCATCTACCCAGGAAGCTACTAACAGACTTCAACAAAGAAGATCACGTGCAACATCTGACTTGTTAATAAAACGCCTCTCCTGGCTCTCTGCCTCTTCTTCCTTCTGCTATTTGGAATGGTAACAGTCATACGACCTGGAGAATGGCAAAGCCTCCACTAGACTGGGACCCTAAGTGCCAGAACTATCCACTCAAACATTTACCTTGATTGTTTTCCTGATAGATCAATATGCTTAGTTTTCTTTATGATGTCAAACTTTAGAGTGCTTTGTTACAGCAACTTAGCCTACTTCATATAATATCCAAGTAGAGATATGGTCAGGCCAGTATATTAGTTTAAAGTTCAGGAAAGCAGGGGAGTTATCTGCTATAATCAAATTGTGCTAAGGTCAAAGCCATGGACCTGAATGAGTATCTCATAAAACCTACGCATGAAACCTATGAATGAAAAACAGAGAAGACTTGAGATGCTACACAGGAAATACAGTCTTTGAAGTGTGCAGAAAAGGAAGAGGGGGTGCAAAACACACTTCTGAGAATAATGTTCGAATTAGAGGATGGTGGCACTGCACAAAGGGAAAGGATGGAATTGTGCATAACGTTGTCAGAGTGAACTTCAGTGAGAACATAGGAGATGATGGGACCCGAAACACAAGGCCAAGCTCTGAGCCAGAGTTGTAACCTCTTCCCACAGCAAGAGCATTTGAGAAAAGAAATGCTGAAGGGGTAAGCTTCTAGCAGTGTCATTGGTGACTAAGAAATTACCATTATTTTCCCTGAAAGTGGAGTGGAATTGGTACTTGGCACAGCTTTTGAAAAGTGGTGATAGTTTAGAAAAATTACAAGGATGGGAAAAACTTTGGAGCCAAAGCTAAAGTTGAACTATTTCCTCTGGTGTAGATAATAGGAGTAGATGCTAACACAGATTTTAAATGGAGATTCTGTGTAGCAAGTGTTGGGTAAGGGATACAAGTAAAAATCTGCAAGCTGGAAGCGAGAGAAATGCTGAGGTTCTTTACTGCTTGGATCATTGAATTCATGGGAATTCTACACCAGGTCTGCAGCTTTGTTTAAGACAAAGTTGACACCATCACCATTCCTTTTAAATCTTATTCCTTGTTTGGATCTATATATTTTACCAATGAAAGGAATTTACATGAGATTTGGAAGTTGGGAGCAGAGAAGTTATTTTCCCAGACACAGCGGCTTCTAGAACTTCTCCACAATGATCATTTTCTATAAATGCTCTGAGACCAACCTAAGTCTCATTATCTTGGTTCACCTTACACTCATGTGAGCTCTGATTCCTACATAAAATCACTTATGCCAGTGATGCTCATTTCCTGGTTGAGGCCGAACTTGATACATCAGGCCTAGTATTGACATTGAAGAATAAACAAACACAGTCTATTTACTCTAACCGCCTCCCAACTCTGTTTTCCTTGGCAATGTTGTTTGGCAGACACATTACAACTCTGGATTCTTAGGTCCTGCCACTTACAGTGCTTCCTGCATTCTTGCAAGTCGGCTTCTTGGGTGTCATCATTCCCACAGTGTCCCACATAATTGGGTACTGTCGCCTCAGACTAAACCTCTGCGTTCTTGGCAGCACTCTTGACCAGAACACCAGCCAATGGAGATAAAATCTTGCGCATCATAGGGCTGGCCCGAGATCCTTATTCGTATCCTCCTAAATTGTGTTTCACCATGACCTAACCCTTGTTTAGAAGACAACATAGTTTCTTTCTATAGCACTTGGAATCTCATGTCCCAGGGGGTACAGGTTCCAAGGCAACTATGTACACAGAGTAAGTTTGTCACATTGGTAGGATGTGACAGAATTGAGACAGAAAACTTAGTTTAGCAGACAAGTTCTATTTAGTCTGGACTATATAGTAGGGACTTGATTTACCTGGGTTGTATAGAACCTGGGCTTCAGAATTCTCATTAGCAACCAGTTCTTGTGACCAATAGCATAGACTCGATGGCCAGACTAGCAAAAGTTAAGTATTGGTTGACCTTGGAGTAAGCTAACACTCCTACCTGCAAAATAGAGATGACAGAGGATTAAAGGGATAATATATTTAAAGTACTATTTATAGTTCTACTTTCAAATAATGTCTTTAGAAGCTCTGTATTAAAGTCTAATTTCTATCCTTGGACATTCTGTTTCCTCTCAGAATGGAGAAATAGGAGTCTGTTAGTAGGCTTATCAGATGCATTCGCCACCCTGACCTCCACCCCGTGTGCAAAAATACTACAAAACAGCTTTCGCTTGTACTTGAGAAAAGTCATCCTTGGACTGACTTATATCCCTAAACTTTCCTGCTCAAGGGGCTCCTGCGAAGAACTTCTCCCCTTTGCAGCTACAATGATTCCTTGTTATTCTTTCCTTGCATCAAACAACTCTTACCATAGGGCCCTTGATGCTTTCTTTTTCTGTTTGAGCCCTCACTACCAGAGGTCTTTTTGCTCAGATAATAGCTTCTCATTTAGAACTTTCCTGATCCTGCCCCATATAAAATAGCCTTCTCTCCAGCCCCATCATCCTTATTCTACTTTATTTCACTCCACAGCCATCTGTCTTAACATATATTTACTTATCCGTTCTCTGTCTATTTCCTCTCATTCCCATCCCTAATGGAAGTTCTCTGTCTTTGCGTATTGTTGGGGAGGAGGTCATCCATATAATTCATAATACAATACAATCAGACACATAGGCATATATACTATTTGTGTCTCTTTCTCATACATACATGTGTGTGTGTGTGTGTGTGTGTGTGTGTGTGTGTGTGTGTGTGTTTGAATAGAGAGAGAGGGAGAGGGAGAGAAGGTTTACCATGGAACAAAACAAGGACTTTTACATACTAGGTAAATGTTCTAGCATGGAGTTATACCCTCAACTCTTGATTCTTCCATTGAAAAACATCACATATCCTTTTTAAAAGTGGTAGAACATGCTTCTCAAATAAGGTAAAATAATTATTGTCATGTGAAAACAAAGCAAAATCATTTGTATATAGATGTAAAGTTATAAAATAAAAAGACTGACAGGCAGATAGAGTTGGGATGATTCAAAATGTCATGTGTCCAGGTTTAATATTACTGACCTGAACTGTATATACAGCCCCTTAGAAATCCTTCTACCTAGTTTTTCTTTACTCCTACAGTGATCCATCTCATAGTGATTCAAGCTCTCTAGAGGAAGATGACAGATAGTTCTTCAGAGTGCAGGAAGGCCCACAGGCTGGGAGGTATTTTGCATCTGAATCTGGAGACACATCTATATAGATTGTCAACCAACCAATAGATAGTGTCTGTATCAATATTAGCAAAATCATTAGTAGGCTTTTCTCAAACTACCCTAAAATTGATTCAAATAGTCATGTCATGGCTCTTAACATGGCACCTGTTAATTTCAGAGACAGAAGCCTTGCCATCTGGGAGTGTTTAAAGGCCTGAAACACTGTCAGACACAAACTGTGAAATATCACTTCCTATTCCCGCTATAATGAGTTGACAAGTTAGTGGTTTAGAAACAACAGTTTTTTTTCTCTTTCTGTTTTGAAGGTTAGATGTTTTGAATATGTTTTACAGGGCGAATGGCTGGGGAGAAGGGAAGGAGGTAGGAATCAAACTCTGGCCCTGTGCATGACAGGTAAATGCTACGCCACTTCTACAAGGTGAGCAGTGCTGTCAGGGCTGTAATCTGGGAGGTTCTAGCCCATGTCTTTGTCTTCTCCAGCTTTTAGAAACGGCCCATATCCTTGGCCATGAGCTCCCATCACCTCAGCTCCTCTCTGACTTTGACCCTCTTTTTTACCTCTTATACGGTCCCTTTTGATTTCAGCCAGCCGGTGAAGACAACCTCATAACTTCCACAGTTATAGATTCTTGATGCACATGTATAGTTGCTTTACCCATGCTAAGTCCTGTAGCTCACAAGTTCCAGTCATTAGGAAGCAGGCATCTCTGAAAAACCATTATTCTGTCTACCATAATGACCTAATTTAGATAAATAAGCATACAGTTCTAATAACAAGGAACTTCAAGCCAGAAGTCATTGGTTGGACTGTGTTTGTATGACCTTAGGCAATTCACCTGGCCTCTTTTAGCCCATTTCCTCAGACAGAATGAAGATAATACTTCTAAAGGCTACCTCGAGGACTAAATGAAATAACTATATAAACACACTTTGTCAACCAGAAGCTATCAAAGCTTGGTTTGGTTCTGCTCAACAAATATCTCCTCATCTCATATTACACTCCTAGCACGTGTAAATGTTAAAATATTGGTGTCAAGAAAGGTTCTAGAAGACCTGTAGCCAAAATTCTTACAGCTTCTAGATAGTCCCTGACTTATAATAGGTTGACTTAGGACTTTTTGACTCTAAGATTGTATAAGAAAACTACTAATTTAGTAGAAGTTGAACTTTAGGCTTTGCTCTTTGGCTAAGTAGCATTATGTGGTGTATTAGACTGGGGGTGGTGGTAGTAAGTCAGGCACACCTGAGAGTGAGCAGCAAATACTCCACAGTACATTGCCTTCCAAGCTATGGTTCTCAGCAGTTCAGGTGTATTAAATACTTTAAATCTACTGTATTTCCCACTTATGAAGGACTATCAGAACACAACTTAAAGAGCATGTGTAGCATAATCACCAAAACAACACGAGTTTGTACTAAGACAGCCAGTAAAAGAGCAGCTTCTTTAAGGAAGAAAATAGTATAAAGATTTCACAGAGCCAAGTGAAGACCTGAACAATGTCTAGAGACATGAATATCTTCTCAGAAACACTGAAGAAAAGTTATTCTAGGTAGAAAAACACCACGCAGAGGCAGAGGTGTGCAACAGCACCTCTGTCACATGGGTTGATTCTCTTACAACTAAAACCGCCAGCTGGAAAAGGTCCCAGTTGTATCACTACCCACGGACCCCAAGACCTAAATGAGATGATCTTATTTCAGCTCTTCAGGAAAGGTAATCAGCTTTTAATCCTTTAATGTAACAATTCAAATCCACTAATTACCAGGCGCCTCCTCAGCTCCTGTGTCTACTATGTCACACACTCAGGCAATATGGTAAACAACCACATTTTCAAAGCTGGAGAACAGGGATTTGCAAAATATATTACAAATAGGTATTTAACAAATCAAATCTTTTCTGCCTCATCGCAATGGCTCCTTCGTACTCTCCCCAGATCTTCTCATCCACTCATTCTCCTCTGCACATAAGAGTCAGTAAGAGCCACTGAGATGGCCTGGCAGACCAAAGTCCACAAGTTTATCTGTTTGTCTGTTGCCTGGCATTTTGTCACAGCAATGACTAAAGTAAGTACCACAGTTTGCCACTGTAAATGCTATCATGTAAGTAAAGGGAAACATCAAAAGTTAAATACTGTACTACTCTCAAATGTATACTAATTTATATAGTCCTATTGAGTTTATAAAAAATTTAGGCTTTATTCTCATTTTATCCTCATGTTTTCTCCCCCACGATGAGCAAAAACCCCATTTATTTTTTAAAAATTTCTGCCTCCTCCCATTCCCCCATTTCCCTCCCACCCCCTTCCCCTCCCTCTCCAGTCCTAAGAGAAGTCAGGGTGCCCTGCCCTGTGGGAAGTCCAAGGCCTGCCCCCCTCCATCCAGGTCTAGGAATGTGAGCATCCAAACAGACTAGGCTCCCAAAAAGCCAGTCCATGCAGTAGAATCGAAACCCAGTGTCATTATCGTTGGCTTCTCAGTCCACCCTCATTGTCAGCCACATTCAGAGAGTCTGGTTTGATCACATGCTCCTTCGGTCCCAGTTCAGATGGCCTTGTTGAGCTCCCACTAGATCAGTCACACCACCTCCGTGGGTGGACACACCCCTCGCCATCCTGACTTCTTTCTTTGATTTTTTTTTAACTGCAGAGAGATATTAAGTTGCTAAGCTAAACCAACATATATATTTTAAAGGTATCTTGACTTTTAAATTTGAGCCTAAGGATATGTTGCTTTGGAAAGAGGTTCTGTTTTTGTTTCCACAGATGATGAGAACCTGTGGATTCCTTCCAGGTTAATGTGGTTTGACAGAACAAAACTCCCCAAAAGGTCTCCATGAATCCTAAAAATACTTCACCCAACAAACAGCAGGAAACAGTTTAGAGAAAACTATGCCCAAATTCCCAAAATTATTGTTTATAAATGTTTGTTTTATTTAAAAGAGATTGGGTATAAATGCTTAAATGGTCACAGTCAATCTCTCTCTAAAAAGGGGGGGATAGGATATAGAAATGAATACTTTACATAGGTATGGACTTTGGTTTATTGATACAAATTTAAGATAATTTTTGTTATATGTATAATTCTAGTCTTGTAAGGTATTTTGTTCATACAGCTCATTTAAAAATGTAATGTATAATTAAGAAATATTGATTAATAGTTAGTAATCTATAATAGTCAAACTGTAGACATGTTAGTTAGGTTTTCTAGATGTACATAGATATATTTCATATGGATAGGTATTTTTCAAACCATTCAATGACCTACAGAATATGGCATTTAAAATGTTTTAAGAAGTTAGACTTTTCTCAACAGTGAGACATGTCTGCTTCTGGCAACACCAGTTAGTTCACAGAAGTTGATGGGCATTGAAGAAACTCATTATGAAATTTGTCTTCAGTGTGACAAGGCTAGCTATTTGGGCAAGAAACTGCTCTTGTGTGTACTTCTTAATGGTATGCTGTATAAACTGGACAGGCAGGACCCACAGAAAATGACTGCTGAACTTGCCTAAAGAAGGTGAGACAGTCCTTCAGGGTCTCTGCTTCATGAAAGAGTCTGCCAACCATTCTGAAGGACACAGAAAAAAGTGACCAACAAACTGCCAATATAGGTAAAACAGTCTTTCAAGTTTCCTGCCTCATGGAAAGTCTGGCAGATACTATGAGCTTATAGGCCAAAGGCATATGTCCCAATGTTACAGAAGAACTTTGGGTGACTGTACAGGCAGTGAGATGTCTCTGTCAATTCTAGATTTTTGGAAGTTGCTTATAATGCACTACCTGTTTACTTAGATAATAATATATTTTTTCTGGGGTTTTGATGGAGTTGAAGACAGATAGTTGTAATTATGGTTTTTCTTAGTTAAGATAAAAGATAAATTATACATGAAATTTTTCAGAAAGAAATTGCCTAAATATTGCAGCTTGGTAACTGTTTTGTTATATGTAATTTTACTATATTAAATTTAAAACCTTCCTTTTTATTTAGACAGAAAAGGGGAGGTGATGTGGGATTCTTCTCTGTATGTGTGAATATGTTTTATTACCATTGGTTAATAAAGGAGCTGCTTTGGCCTACAGCAGGGCAGAATGTAGGTAGGCATGAAAACTAAACTGAATACTGGGAGAAAAAAGGCAGAGTCAGGGAAATGCCATTTAGCTGCTGAAGGAGAAAGATGCCAGAACCTTACCAGTAAGTTGCAGCCTTGTGGCAATACACAGACAAATAGAAATGGGTTAATTTAAGATGTAAGAACTAGCTAGAAATATGCCTAATCCATTGGCCAAACAATTCCATAATTAATATAGTTTTCATATGTTAATTCAGGTCTGGGTGGCCAGAAAACAAAAGTACAGTCTCTATTTACACAGACGCACATTCCTTCATTACCAGAGTATAGTTCGCTGCATCTCCTTTGTACTTGGTATTACTAGTGTAATAAAAGTTTTAAAGTTATTCTGCGTTTGTAAATGTTTTTCCCTTTTGGTTTTAGTCTGCATTTTTCTAGAGGTCAATAATGTTTGCCATATTTTCTTTTTTATTGAAAATCTAAATCTCCTCCCCTCCTCCAATTTCACTCCCCCCATCCCCCTCCCTCTCCAGTCCAAAGAGCAGTCAGGGTTCCCTGCCCTGT
>LOEQ01015062.1:2399-16392 GCA_001685075.1 Bramus lutescens
TTTCTTGAAATATAATTGACACACAAAAAAGACCAAAATATATTTAATGTATACAATTTGATGGTTTAAAGATATGTGTTTATGCCCATAATAACTATTATCATTGCTGGTGTAAAACAAATATAAATTCTTAAAAATTTTAATTTTCCTTTGCCTTTTTATGATAAGAACATTAAACAGACACCTTCTCTTTCAATTTTTGGTTTTCCTAGTCAGGGTTTCTCTGTAGCTTTGGAGTCTTTGGAGTCTGACTTAGAGCTCTTGTAGGTCAGGCTGGCCTCAAATTCATGGAGATTGCCTGCCTCTGCCTTCTGAGTGCTGGAATTAAAGGCATGCACCACCACTGCCAGGTGATACCTGCTCTTTTAATAAGTTTTAAGTACACAAAACAATATTGCTACTTACGGGCCATATGTCATACAGCATTTCTCTGTAATTTATTCATCTTGTAGACATTTAAGTTTATATAATTTGAATGACTTTATATAAAAATAATACCTTGAATGAGAGGTACATACATATTTAATATGCTGATTGCATTTAAAAATGAGTGAAAAGTAAAATTAATAGGCTTTTGCTGCTCATTTTCAGTATATTAAATAAAAAGCTTAGTGTGAGAAAATAATTTTGTTTTGAATTCTAACTTCACTATTTGTTTTTTGAAGGAATTTGACTAATTACTCAATATGTCTCTGTGAAAATTCTACTTCAAAAATATTGTGGTTAAGGTCTTAGAGTCAGAGGCAAACTCTTATCTTGGAAGCAGAGGCAATAATAATTCAAATAGTAGAAGCTAGCATAGAGTTATACAGTGGGTCCAATTCTGAATCTTAAATATCGAGAGAAATAGTTCTCGACAAGAGCATAAGAATGAGAGTTGATGTTTTGTAAGCACGTACTATGTGTTAAGCCCTCTTCCAAGTACTACATTATCTTATTAAATTCTTGTAATGCTTCAATACAGGTAATGGTATTATCCTGAATATGGAAAATGAAGTTCAAATATTAAGAACTGAGTAAATTTAGTTCTTACATTTAGTAAAAAAAAAAAAGGACATTGGATAAAAGCAAAATTCAGGATGTCTAGATTAAATTATTAGCTTGGCCAATGACTTCAAAGAGTTTATCTGGTACTTTTAGCACTGATCATATTAAGAAAGTGACATTCTAAAATAGTCACCTAAAATAATATATTGTACTCTGGCCTTCAGCTCTGCTTTCAAAATCTCTTGACTAATAGTAATCTCACTCAAACTCTTGTTTCTACCTGCATGTGAAAGTTTTAATCTCCTTTAAGGACAAGTATATTGTGTACTTTGTATAATGTCCTTATTGGATTATTTCCAAGGGAATCACTAGGCAGAATAATAGATTTTATTCCCATTCCTGTTCTGAAATTGAAGTTTGTCTTTCCTTTTCCCTATACCATCCTACCACAAAGCTCCCCCTAGAACATAAGTGGATTCTGTCTAACAGATATCTTTACTGAAGATCAACTTTGACTTTCTTGATAAAATTGCTAATGTGGTCTTGATGTTCTCAGGAATGGATCTATGAATAAAAGAACATATAGTTATAGATTCCTTGCCTGTAAATAAAATTCCAGTTAAGAATTATTATGCCAGAACACATTAAGATAATGTTGACAACATTTATCTGTACTGCTTTGTTACCTCACAGACACTCATTTCTAAAAATTTCAGCAATGATTTAGAAAACTTTTCTTGAAATTTTCCCAGGAATGAGTGCATACCTTGATTTAAAAAATTCTTTAATAATAACTAACATATTTTAGTACCAATGAGGTACCTCTATTATCTCTTTTTTGTAAAAAAAAAGAAAAAAGTGAAGTAGAGAAAAGAAGAAACAAAGGAGGGAAGGAAGGAAGGAAGGAAGGAAGGGAGGAAGGAAGGAAGGAAGGAATAAAGGAAGGAAAGACAGAAGGAAGAAAGGGCACAAACTACATTCCCAAGAGGCTTATTTATAACTTATGTAAGACTGCATAGCTAATAGAAATGATATGTTCAGGAATTATAACTTTAAGTCCACAGTTAGTATCTGTTCAATACTATTTTTCAATATTGTACATTTTTAAGTTTTGAAGGAAACAAAATTGTAATCATGTTTTTCATACTCCATGGCTATATGACTTTAGTCAAGTCATTAAAAATGTTTGTGCTTCAATTTCTTCATCTGTATAATAAGGTTGGATTAAATGTTCTCAACTGTCCTTCTGGGTTTTAATATTCCATGATTATGTGCACACACGTGCACACACAAAGGTTTCCCTGCAGAGTAGTCCTTCATTTGCATAGTAATTATCACAAGCACCAAGATGAGTACTGGCATTGCTTTCTCATAATTAAATCCTATAAGACTACCTATATATCATCCGACCCCTTCCTGTCTGCATAGCTCATTATGAAGGGACAAGTAAACAAGAGGGGGTTGTAATTCACTGTGTTCAATTTCTATTTGTATTATTCTGAGAACCCTTCTGATAGAAATCATCATAGTTCAATCATAGCTATTATTTTCGTCCATTCACAATTCCACCTCTCTCCCGGTCTATTACATTCAAAGGCACAAATATTTGTTCTAACTTAAATAAAGAGAGAAAATAATTGTATGAGCTTCTTTCATAGTTATCTTTCTTGATTCTGTTTCAATATTTAGTCTCAGATGATTGAGCAGGAAAAATGAAAATTATAAGTAATATGTATCAATAAAATACAGAATTCATGCCATTTACATTTGTTATTTGCATAGTTTCCATTTGAAACGTTAATTTTTTATGTTTCCAAACTTTACTTTCCATGAAAAAAATGATAGAAGTTGGTTTTCTATGGGACTAAAGATTCATTATGCAAAATATATTCTGTGTGACTAATACTCAATCTAATAATTTAAATAGGAATATATCTTGTACAAAAATACTCTAAAATATACATAGCTAATCTATTATATTTGCATCAATATAAATATATAATGGCTGAATACACTATTCTTGAATATCAAAGGTAAATTGGTAAGAAAAGTAAGTAAACCATTGTTTAAGATCTAAACAACAACAAAATAGATTTTGAGGATTCAAAAATTCAAAAACATAACCATTCTTGGATTCTTAGGAGTGCATAAAATTGTACATTATTCTTCTAGATCGACTAAGGCATGTGACTACCTAAATTAGGCAATACATTAGCTATTAATATTTCCTTTTGTAAGTTTTTTTTTGTGTGGGGGGTTGGTCAATGTGTGGGATCAATGTGTCACAGAAAGTTCAGAGGAAAACTTTCAGGTGTTGTTTCTCTCCCATATTTTATGTAGGTTCTAGAGATTGAACTCAGTTCAGGGAGCTTAAGTAGCTTTCTGTAGTGCTCTGAGTCATCTCACCATCTCCTAGTTAGTTGTTTTTCTAATGAAGATAATCTGAATTTTATATGCTTATTAGTCCTCTTTACTATATTGTTAGCGTTTCTAAATCAACCTGTTAAAAATAATATCCCCATTTTCTTCCCTCATCCCAAACCTACTTCCCTCCCACTTTTTTCTGCTATTCCCTCTTGTTTTATTCTCACCTAAGCAAAAACTGTTAAAAGTATGTTGACTCACCCTCTTTCCTCCATTTCCCCTCTTATTCCAATATCCATGGGTTGCAAAGGCATATTGATCATGTTTCTTCAATTCTCTATTGCTAACATTTTTCTCACCATATTTACATTCTTAATTTTTATAAATTCTTTAAGACCAAAAGCAAATTGATTACTCTGACCTCAAGGTCTCAATCAACTAAAGTTAGAGTAAGATTGTGTCTTCATTGGGCATCATTCCAAAGCTCATTACAAATACTGCCTCCTATAGTAGAATAATCCTAATGGAGAGTTAGAGTAGGCAAAAAAAAACAGGATAACAGAATAGTGAATTATCAAATGAAAGATGCACAAATGAACACCAGAGGGTTTAGAATTAAGGGACCAAGGATAATGACTTATATTTATGCACCAAAGTTTGTACTCTGAATTTTGTTAGTCAATTGACTTTGGATAACTTAACCTTTGTTAAGTCAGTTTCCTCAACTATAAAGGTATACATAATAACAGCGATCCCATCGATTTGCTATGTGAAGATCAAATCTTATAGTGTGCACAAAAGGACCTGACACAGACAAGACAATCAAGTCTGGGAAAGCAGATGCTTCCCCCCTAGCTTTTTCAATATCTAGCTTCCACAAACCTTTTAATTGAAGTTCTAAAATAACTCAATGTGATGTTTTCTAACATTTTCTTTTATACAGCTAAATTTAAGGTACTAAGTAATGGGTTTCATTATGACATTTTCATACACAGAATGTTCTTATTCCTTACCTGTAGTGATATTTCATTTGTAAATAAAGCTTGTCTGAAGTCCAGAGAGTAAATAGCCATACTGGTCAGCATTACAGACCAGGCATTGTTGACACACACCTTTAGTTCCAGTAGCCACACTAGTTTGCCATAGAAACTGAGTGGTAGTGGTGCACGCCTTTAATCCTAGTCCTAGAGAAGAACATAAGATGGGAGGAGACAGCTCTCACACACAGTCTTATTCTGAGATTCTTGGAGGCAGAATCATTAATTTGGACTGAGGTTGAGGTAAGAGCCAATGACTGGCTGTTTTGCTTTTCTGACATTCAGGTTGAACCCCAATTTCTGTTTCTGGGTTTTTATTAATCATGCTAAACTTACTCTTTCTTACTCCTTCTTTCTGATGCCCAACCACTTCCTCCCTAATCCCTTCAAATAGGTCTGATTTGATTATCATGACACAAGAATTCCAATAACTACTCTATTCCTCTGCCATTCTTATGGTCTCTTTTCTATATTGTATAATTCACACACACAAACACACGCATGCACACACACACACACACACACACATACACTTATGTATATAAACCCAGAATACACATACAAGAGAAAAGATGCAGTATTTGCCTGACTCTGGTTTCATTTGTTTGACATAATGATTTCTAGTCCTGTCTTTTTTGCCTAAAAAATGAGGTGATTTAATGTTTTTCCTTACAAGGCTGAATAAAATTCCAGCATGTATATGCACCAAAATTTCTTTATTGATTGATCTATTAATGAATATGTTGAGTTTGAGTAGTTCTATTTCTTGACTCTTGTGAAAAATTAGGCAATAAGTATGGATGTGTAAGTGTCTCTATATTATGTTGACTTAGAGTACTTTGGATGTAGTTGTGATGTACCTGTTCTATATGGAAGTACTATTTTTGCTTTGTGAGAAACCTCCATTTTGATTTCCATAGTAGCTGAACCACTTTTCTCCCTGACCAGCAGTAAATGACTCTTCTTTAATCATTTTCTGCCAGCGTTTATTGTCATTTAATTTCTTCATATTAGCTTTTCTGACAGTGTTGAGATGGATTTCAAAGTATTTTAAATTTGTGTTTTCTATTGGCTAAGGATGTTGAGCACTTTTAAAATATATTTATCTGTCATTTATATTTTTTCTTTTAAGACATCTATATTTGTTAGTACTTTTATTGGTTAAAAGTTTGGAGTTGATATTTATTTTTGCATTTAGTTATATACTCAGTATATTAATTATTTGTCTCACCATTCAGGAAGCAAAGTTGTTCTCTCATTATATGGGACAATCTCTTTGCTCTGGTAACCCTATATTTTTAATGGGAAAAAGTTTAATTTCATAATTTGTTAATTCAGGGTTATTTCCTGTGCTATTGAAGTTTTTTTCAGAAAGTTCTTTAACACACCTTTCGCCTATGTTTTTCTTTAGCATTTTCAATGTTAGAGGTCTTATATTAAGGCCTCTATTCATTTGAAATTGATTTTGGTGCATGGTGAGAAATTTATGTATAATTTCATTCCTCTACATCTGGATATTCAGTTTTCCTAATTTAATTTGTTGAAGAGACTGTCTTCTTTATAATTTTACAATTTTATTAAAAATCAAGTGGGTACACTGTATTTCTGGACATTGTACTCTATTCCACAAGTTTTATGACAATACTAGACTATATGACCATACCTGTAGTATAATTTGAGGTCCTGTATTTTTTTAATTTAGCATTGTTCTTTTAGTTTAATATTTTTCTGACTTTTTTTTGTTGGTTTTGTTGTTATTGCTGATGTCATTTTCTTTTTTATGGAGAGGATTTGTTTCTATATATGTATTATAGCAATTTTTTCCTTGTTCTGTGAAGAGTGTCATTGACCTTTTATTGGGATTGTGTTGAATCTGTAAAACAATTTCAGTAATATAGCAACTTTTAAAATACTAATTCTGTCAGTCCATAAGAAAACAAAATCTAGCATACATAAGTGACCCAAAAATTCTACAAGGGAACTCTTACAGCTGATAAAAAAAACTTCAGTATTGTGGCAGGATACAAGATCAACTCAAAAAAATCCTTATTCATCCTATATACAAATGATAAAAAGGCTAAGAAAGAAATCAGAGAAACATCACCCTTCACAATAGCCACAAATAACATAAAATATCTTAGGGTAATACTATCCAAAGAAGTACAAGACCTGTACAACAAGAACTTTAGCTCTTTGAGGAAAGTGAAGAAGATATAAAAAAAAAAAGGGAAAATCTAGCTTGCTCTAGGATAGATAGGATCAACACAAAAAATTGACAATCTTACCAAGAGCAATCTGCAGATTCAATGTAATCCCCATCAAAATCCCAACACAACTGTTATCAGACATTAAAAGAATCATATTCAACTTCATATGGAAAAACAAGAACAAAAAAAAACCCAAGATAGCCAAAACAATCTTTAACAATAAAGGAACTTCTGGAGGCATCACAATCCCTGTCTTCAAGCTCTACTATAGAACTATAGTGATGAAAACAGTTTGGTATTGGCATAAAAACAGACAGGGGGGCCAATGGAATTCAATTGAAGACCCTGATATTAACCCATACACCTGTGCACACCTGATTTTTGACAAAGAAGCGAAAATTATAGAAGAGAAAAAATCTTCAACAAATGGTGCTGGCATAACTATTTGTCAACATGTAGAAGAATGTAAATAGATCTATATCTCTGCCATGCACAAAACTGAAGTCTGAATGAATCAAAGACCTACCTCAACATGAATCCAACTACACTGAACCTGATAGAAGACAAGGTGGGAAGTAGCCTAGAAAACAGGGGCACGGGAGACCACTTCCTAAATATAATAACAGTAACACAGACAATGAGGGTGACAATTAATAAATGGGACCTATGGGACCTCCTGAAACTAAGAAGCTTTTGTAAGGTAAAGGACACAGTCAATAAGACAAAATGGCAGCCAACAGAATGGGAAAAGATCTTCACCAACCCCACATCAGACAAAGTACTGATCTCTAAATTATATAAAGAACTCAGGAGACTAGATATCAAAACATCAAAAAATCCAATTAGAAAATGGGGTACAAATCTAAACCGAGAATTCTCAACAGAAGAATCTCAAATGGCTAAAAGACACCTAAGGAGTTGCTCATCACCCCTAGCCATCATGGAAATTCAAATCAAAATGACTGTGAGATCCCATCTTACACCAGTCAAAATAGCTAAGATCAAAAACACCAAAAATAGCTTATGCTAGAGAGGTTGCGGAGTAAAGGTAAGACTCCTCCATTGGTGGTTAGAGTGTAAACTTATACAATCACTTTGGAAATCTGTATGGCGGTTTCTCAAAAAATTGGGAATCAATCTACCTCAAGACGTAATATTATTCTTGGGCATTTACCCAAAGGATGCACACTAATACAACAAAGACGTCTGCTCAATTCTGCTCATAGCAGGCAGCATTATTCATAAAAGCCAGATCCTGGAGACAACCAAGATACCCCTCAACTAAAGAATGGATAAAGAAAATGAGGTACATTTACACAATGGAGTACTATTCAGCAGTAAAAAAAAATGACATCTTGAAATTTGCAGGCAAGTGGATAGAACTAGAAAAAACATCCTGAGTGAGGTAACCCAGACCCAGAAAGACAAACATGTCATGTACTTACTCTTAGGTAAGTATTAGACGTAAAGCAAAGGTTAACTAGCCTTTAGTCCATGACCCTAGAGAAGCTAGGTAACAAGGAGAAACCTAAGAGAGACATACATAGATCCTGAGAAAATTGGAAGTATGTGGGGGGTGTTAGAAGGGAGGGTGGAGGGAGAGGAGAGAATGGAATGTGGAGGAGAACATGAGGGAATGGGATGGCCAAGATGGGGGAAGGACAGAGAGGAAGAACAATGAAAGAGATATCTTTATTGAGGGAGCTATTAGGAGGCTAGTAATAAACCTGGAACTAGGGAAATTCCCAGGAATTCACAGAGGATGACCCCAGCTGAAACCCTAAGCAATAGTGGCGAGAGTATCTGAAGTGGCCTTCCCCAGATATCAGATTGATGACAGCCTTATTTATCATCATAGAAACTTCATCCCTCAACTGATGGAAGCAGATGAGACATTCCCAGGTAGCACTGGGCCAAGCTCCTAAAGTCCAGTTGAAGAGAGGGAGGAGGGATAATATGAGGAAAGGGGTCAAGATCATGATGTCCAGAAATACATTGATTCACAACAGTCCTTCATTGACTCTGCCTGCCACTTTAGTATCTCATATTTATTAATAGACAGGTTATCTGTCCTAAATTTTTATAATTCTGGTTGTCAGTTGAATCTGAATTTGGCATTGTTCTTGTTTCCTAATATTTCAGGGGTATCATTAGGTAATTTGTTTTCTATCTCTCTAGCATTTTATATAAGTACTTAGAGTCATAAGCTTTCCTCTTGAAATGTCTTAAGCTGCATCCAGAGGTTCAATGTTTCTCAGTATTTGTGGAAACCTGCCTCTATTTTTGAGTTAGTTTCTAATGGTTTGTCACTTTAAAAAGCAAAACATCTACACAAAGTTTCTATGGTTTGCAAACTCAATAATAGAAATTTACACATTACTCCCAAATCTTATAACTTCAGTTATTCCTAAGCCTTGTAATTAATTAGTAGAACATTATAATGTTCAGAAAAGTCTTCAGAGATACATAGTATACTGAAGACCCTTAAACAACTCTAGCTCACCCTATTAAAATCTCCCCCTATGAAGTTCAATGTACAACCTGTTATTGCCTTGGCATATAAAATAACTAGAAATGAAATCAATTCATTTTCATTTTCACCCTTGAAGAACAGAAGTGAATTATGTCCTTTACTCCATGTAAATTATGAATGAAAACAATATTCAAGTTGTGGCCTTTGTATGGGATGCAGCTGCCTCTGAACTGTGAAATGTCTGACTTTTCATCTCTTCCCCAGTTTTTGTTGTTTTAATTGGGAAAAGTAACTCTTATAGTTTTGGTGAGAGAGAGAGAGATCAAGGTCTTAAGTTCTTAGAATCTAAAATTCAGATTTAAATTATGAATTAGTATAAAACACGTAGTTTAACATCTATACCTTTTTAACTGGGCTATAATGTCTCCCAATAATAAATTAGTTTAGCATAAAAGTAAATTTTATTGTGCATAATTGAGACTTACTACAAGCTATTATAGACAGATAGTAAAAATAATTATGATAGTGAGGGAGATTAACATATCTATCATTTCACAGCTCTATTTTAAAACAATAGCAGCAACAATGTACTTAGGTAACAAAAATTTGTCATACAATACAATTTTATTAAAATTTTGCTTGTGTTATGTTGGTTCTACTTTTACTATATTTTATGTATATGTACAGATGCTAATAATGCAGTAATTTCTTGGTACGGAGCCAAGTTCTCTGTAGAATGTTGTATATTATATGAATTTCTAATTAAAAATGCCATTGCATTTTAATAAGGACCACAACTTTAATGATTCATGTAACTATCTTCTCGAGAAAGTCATTACTATATATGTCCTAGTTGTGTTGTCCATATAAGGAATATAGGTGGTATTTTATTTTTTTAAAGGACTAGAAAAAAATTTAAAAACTATTTGTTGCTTTTCAATTTGCATATAATTGACTACTAAATGCAAATTTACTCAGTCTCTTCATCAAAGTCTACTTACATCAATAGAAGGATTTTTAATGGAAAAATATAACCTCGAATGTCCATAAATCACAAGCCAAGAAACGTGCCTACTAGATATCACAAAATCATGATCAGATGGAGAGAGGTATATGCCAATAAAAATCCAAATTTTCTGTTCTTGATATCCAAAAAAGTAAATGGTCAGTTCTTTTAAATTCTGACAGTTTTCATATTGTATTTTTCTTTCTCTAAAATTGTATAATTTCATTAATCTTTCTTAGATGAGGTTTACATATTCCATGTTTTATTGCACTAAACAAAGAAACATCCTTTTCTGAATTGTGAAATTAGTTCCAATTATATGACAATCCATGATTTCTTCTAGCATTTATTATCATTGGTCACTCCTTTCAGTTTTCGCTATGTGTGTGCCTGCTGCAAGGCCTTAATCTTTGATGGATATTAAGTTAAGAAAGGTTGGAAGAATAAATATTCCCATGAAGAATAAAACTTTCCTTGAGTATAGTTACCCTAGGTCCCATCTTACCAAATCTGTTGTTTCACTTATCCTTGAGTATGTTTCCCTCCAATTTTCTGTATTTTCTGACAGGCAGAATTCAGAGAATGACCTCTTAAACCACAAGCATTTTATGGGCGTTCAGCGTTTTTGATATGACAATTGTTCCTTTCCACCCTCCTTAGAGGTTGGATGCTGAACAGTAAAATCAGAAAGGACACCCTTGTGGATTTTTCTTCAATTCTACTTTCCATGAACAAGAAAAAAGATACCTTTATCTGAGTGTGATGGCTGAAGCTTTTATTCCCAGCACTCAGGAGGCAGAGGCAGGTAGATCTCTATGAGTTTGAGACCAGCCTGGTTTACATAGTGAGTTCCAATACAGATAGAGCTACAGAGGGAGATCCTTGTCACAAAACAACAGCAATGGCAAACCAGATAGTCTTGTTAAGCAATTTTTCAAACAAAGAAATGCTATAGTAGTACTACCACAATCCTGTTTCCTTTTGTGAGGCAGGGGGTTTTGTAATCCCAGGCTGGCCTCAAACTTGCTATTTAGTGAAGATTTCTGTAAATTTATTATCTTCCTGCTTCTACCACCCAAAAGCAGGGATTAAAAATGAACCTGGGCTCAGAGAGGTGGGGTTAGTAACTGACAGGAAGTAGCAGGTAGGAGTTTAGGTAGGATTATTAGTTGGGGCTGGTTGGTGTGGAAGAAGAATGGCTTCTAGGACTCCAGTTAAGAGAGAAAGTTAGGCAGTTGTTACTTTACCTCTGGGAGCTTGTAGGTTTTCACCTTGAAGCCTTTGAATCTTGAATTTTATCATAACAATAGAGATTTAGTTAAAGCTGCCTTTAGGGGCAGCAACAGAATCTTTGTCTGGTGGAACAGAATCCCCTCAGGCTAAGGCCTGAGCAGCCAGGCCCCAGTAGTTTAAAGGGCCAGCCTTTAAGAAGTTAAAACAGCATAGATGCAATAAAAAAAACTGTATAGCTATGAGAAACTCTCATGTGATACAAATGGTGATATTGTTATGCCAAGTGTGGTGGTGCATGTATTTAATGCCAGTTCTTGAGAGGCAGACAGAACTCTGTCAGTTTGAGGTCAGCTTGGTCTACATAGGAAGTTTCCAAGATAGCCAGGGCTGCATAGTGAATTCCTGTCTCTGAAAACTGAAATGAAGTTCTACCCTTAGATGAATAGCAAAACCATTTTTTAAATGTTTTCTTCTGGCACAGTGTTTAATTGAGCTTGCTGCTCTTGCAGAGAACTTGAGTTCATATCCCAGCTCCCATCTTGGAGAAACAACTCACAACCTCTTGTAACTTCAGCTTCAGATCATAACACAGCCTCCTCCTCTTCCACCTTCTGTAGATACAAGCATGTGTGTGCATGCACAAACACACACACACACACACACATCTTAAAGTGTTTCCTTCCTAGTAGTTATTTTGCTTTAAAAAATTAAATAACTCATTGAAGCTGTTTGCTTTGCTTCTGAAATTATTACTTATATATTTGCCTTATCTATATTCTTAGTGCTGGAGACACAACCGAGGGTCTTTTACATGCAAGGCAAATTGCTCTACCACTGACTCACATCAATAGACCAACATAGCTCTTTAAATTTACAACAAATCGTACATTCCTTTTTCAGATAATTTAAAAAATTTCTCCATATAAATTTTAATATTTGAACTTGATTGAACTCATCCTCAAGTGCCTTTATTATGTGCATTTACCCTTCTTATTTACTTTAGAGCAATAGTAAATCAATATATTTGATTAATTTTTGATATTTTATATTGATGTTCTCTGTGGTTCTTAATTGCCATGGTGTATCATTACAAGTATTTGATGAAATGAGCAGAAAGCTCAATTAAAGTATTTAATCCATACCTTATACATATTTCATACTGGTAATAAAATAGCAAGGTATAATGGAAGGACTTAAGGGATAATGCTCAAACTATAGAAATTCTGAAAGCATGCAAAGCATCAAAGAGTAGAAAAAATGGAGAAAATATAATATAACTTGGTAATTAGTACATGATGCCCGATATCCAGCCAATAGGATTTGAACACAGGAATTTTGGAAACTAAAAGGGAAATTTTCTAGGAATTCTTTCAGCATATTGAATAGAAATAAACACAAATAGTCATTGATCATGAAATCAGAGTCAAAAAAAGAACCAAGAACAAAATTTCAGTTGAGTTTGTTACTCACTGCCTCATAGAAAACACAGGGAAAAGAAAATGTAGGGAATGGTATCATTTTCCTTCTTTTATTCTTACATATATTATATCCTGACAAATTTCCCCTACCTCCAATCCTCTCAGTCCCTACCTCCCAGATTCCCATCTCCCCCACATCTACTACTTTGTTTCCCTTCAAAACAATTTTAGTCCTCCCTGGGATATAAACTGAACATGGCATAACAAATTACAATAAGGCTAGGGCACAAATCCTCATATCAAGATTGAAAAAGACAAGCCACTAGGAGGATAGGGTACCAATTGGAGGCAAATGTGTCAGAGACAACCCACTTTGTTAGGCGTCCCAAAGGAACATAGGCTATAGAATCATAATGCATATACAGAGGACCTAGCTCAGATACATATAGGGTCTACGATTGCCACTTCTGTCTCTGTGAGCCCCTATGAACCATGCTTAGTTGACTCTGGGGGTCATGTTTTTGTGGTGTCCTCAACCATTCTGGCTCCAACAATCCTCCTCCCTCTTCTGTGGAATTCCCCTGGCTTTGCCTAGTATTTGGCTGTGTGTTTCTGCATCTATTTCTATCAATTGCTGGGCAATAGCAATGCTGACAATTTGTCTAGGCACTGAACTATGAGTAATGGAAAATATCATTAGAAATCATTTCATTGATTATTTTTGGCCAGTTGTGTTTAGTTCTGTCATGGGTCTTTGGCATTTCTAGCCTCTAATTACTGGCCATCAATGCAGTGTTAGTCACTCTTGTGATGTGTGTCTCAAGTTGAACCAGTCATTGGTTGGTCACTTCTTCAAGTTCTGTACCACCATTACCACAGCACATCTTGCAAGCAGGACATATTGTAGGTCTAAGGTTTTGTGATTGGGTTGTTGTCTCAGTCTCACTTCTGGTAGCCTTACCTGGTTATAGAAATGTCCAGTTCCAGCTCTGTATCCCCCATTACTAGGACACTTCGCTAGGGTCACTCTCATAGATTCCATGGAGTTTCACTGCAATAGGGTTCTACATCACCCAACAAATACCCTGAATTCCAGTTATCTCTCCAAGTATTCACTCCCTTCAGCCCACACCCCAACCCATACCTGGACCCTCATGTTCCCATACCCACACACTCCCAATTTAACAGCAAAATACAGTCTATTTTTGATGTAGGAGGGTCATCTGTCTATGTGTTACTTTCATTGGTTAATAAAGAAACTGCCTTGG
>LOEQ01015063.1:0-10479 GCA_001685075.1 Bramus lutescens
TGTGGCTATAGGATGGGGCCAGTTGAGGCACCTTCTCTTCAGCTGCTCAAGGAAGAAGCTCTTATTCTTTACAATAGTTACATATACATATACTTCTTTCGCGATGACTGAAAAGCACCCACCTAAACAGGTCATCCCCATGCCTGTTTTCTCTCTTCTTCATCTTTGCCTTGCTCACTCTACTCCAGCATGGGGATCTTCACTTCTCATGTTAATAGCAAATGTTTCTGCCTTTTGAGCTCTTACACTAGCTGCTCTGTTGCCTTGCCTCTATCCCTTTCATATCTCAATGTAATCAACTACCTCATCTCCATCAATTTTCCATTCAATGTCATATGTTTTGTTTTTCGTAAAGGCCACTGTAATCACCCTCATGGACAGGATTGAAAACACTGTTTTCTTAACACTTTCTAAATATATTTTATAATTTAATTCATTCACTTTGGGGGGGGGTCTGCCAGGCTAGAATGCAAACTTCATAAATGTCGAATTCTGTACCTGCTTTGTTTATGGACATATTTCAAACTGCTAGAACAGTGCTTGATGAGTTTTAAATCTGAATAAGTATGTATCACATGAATGAGTAGACAACTTTCATAATGCATTGAGCTAGAGAACAAAGTGAAATCATCAGATGATACTTTTTTATTACAAAGAACGGTTCAAGATAACCTGAAAAAAAATCTTCTTGACATTCCAAATACAACCCCTGCTTAGTGGAGGGAGGAGGATCAGGGTTGGCAGGAAGGTGAACTCTATAACATCATCCAGGGGAAGGCAGGCACTACAGTATCCTTCAGCTCTGACACTCAGCACCAGCACAGGTTTAGGCAAGACCCTGACTGCACAGGTCAAGACCCTTAATGTCCTTTTGTCTGTGAAACACAAGTGTTCTTTTGTCTTATAGACTTTTAATTGTTAATTATAGTTGTAGTCTTGAAAATTAAGTATTTTCATTTTGCAAATGAAGAAACAGAAGACATCTACAGAAGGAGGATGATTTAGATGGAGTCATCGTGATACAGCTGATTGGACTATGACTAGTCCCAATGATTTCATGATTATTGTTCTTCTCTTTCTACTGTAACTAATAAACTATCCATTTTTTCATATGTTTTTAAATTAAAATGTAGTTACACCATTCTCTCTTCCCTTTCCTCCCTCTAACCCCTCCCATGTTGAGCAAGTTCCAACCTCACACTACCTTACTCTCTTTCAAATTTTCAAATTCATGACCTCACAACCACTTTTTTTTTTTTGACAGAGTTTCTCTGTGTAGCCTTGGATGCTCTGAAACTCCATCTGTAGACCAGGCTGGCTTTCAGCTCACAGAAATCCACTGGCCTTTGCCTCCTGAATACTAAGATAAAAGATATGTGTCACCAGCACCCTGCTTCATGACCTCTTGGCTGTGATGACATGTTGTGTGTGTGTGTGTGTGTGTGTGTGTATTAATAAATATATAAATTCATCCTGTTCAGTCCATATAAAGTTGTATGCACACACACGTTTTCAGACCTAAACATTTAGTATTGGAAAACAAACTGTTGATAAGTCACTCTTGCACAGTTAGGGAAATCCTGCCATGATGGTCACTATTGTGTCATGGGTGTCAGAGCTGTGTAGGACTGTTGCTTGTTTACCTCCTTTAGAAGCTTACATAGTGTTATCTAGTAACATTAAACTAGTCTTCAAGGAAGAGTGTTTCAGGTCAGATCCAGCACAGATACGTGGGCTCCTGTGTCCAAAGGGTGTGCTGTATTCAGCAGTAGGGACTTGGCTCTACCTCTGAGGAGCAGCCAAGGGCAATAGCAATAAAGTGTGATGTTTTGGGGTCTTTAGACAACTCTGACCAACCACTCAAAACAGAGCTTCTCAAGTGTCCTGATGGAGTTTTGTTAGGTAGCCTGTGACTCTTAAGGAGAGCATTGTCAGCCCAGCTCTACCACCCAGATTGCTTCATTCATGCCCCGATTTGCTGTAAAACTGCTCTTGCACAGAACAATGCCAATTTTAATTCTCTAATTATTTATAGAGCTCATATCAAAAGCCCTCCTCTTTCTCCTTCATTATAATTCTCCCATTACAATTTTCAGACATGAAGTGGTAATAAAATGCTGAATAAATAAGTAAATATCTTAAAATTTAAGGATCTATCTCTGGGTGTCTAGGAGTTACTAGTGAACACTCTGAAAAGTAGAGATCCAACTAATTAATCATATTTTAGGTGAAATTTTAAATAATGTCAGCAGAAATTTAGAAAAAGACAGGATTTTTTTTTTTTTGATGTGAAGCAAGACACATGTCCTGACATAAAAGAAAGAGCCACCTGGAAACAAAAGAGCAAGGGAACATTTGTTCTGCACAAGGTATTCTTTAACCTAATTGAATAAATTTCTCTCAGTGAAGTTAGTTTTTGATCGTATCAGTTGTTTTTACAGAGATTTTTATTATGAAGAAGATAATTATCATACAAGCATTCTATCCCAGTTTATTAATTACATAGGCATGTTGACATACAAGTGCACCAACTTCCCTCAATCCACTTACTATTTGGAAAAAAAATTTCTAGGTGATAAATATTCTTCATTGTTTCTCATTTTTACCAATACTTGTGAAACTTAGATAACTATAACTAATATTTAAGTTTCAGGGATGGTACTGCTATCGAGATTTGAAGGCTGACCCTATTTCTCTCTGTATTAATAAAGACAAAATAAGTGCATTTTTCTGACAGTAACATGTATACTTTATTTTCTTTGAATAAAGGGTTTAATATTCAAATTTTGGAATAACCAGTATTAATTCTTGAGGCTATGATGTTGTATACGGTTTAAAACTTATTAAAGACTTAAAAGCCAGACAGAGAAGCAAACATAGGTACAACTGGACTGTGGGGAAGGGGCTCTGCTGAAGGAATGTAAAATCTTTCAAGGGATAGTCAAAGTTAAATAAGAAAGTGTGTGTGTGTGTGTGTGTGTGTGTGTGTGTAGCTGATAGAATAATGTCTCCTTTATTAGGATCAATGATTGTGTTGGTATATATTAACAAACTCCTATTAGAAATAATTCAATCTGATGCTAAAAGCATCGACATATCTGGTTCCTTTTCTGATTATTGGAAAACATTATTTCATGTATCTTGATTGTGGCAAATATGCAGAATAGTATATAACTTCATGTTCTCTTAAAACTCTATCATACTTTCGCTTTTTGTCCATTACTTAATCACTGGCTCTATCTAAAATTTTCACATTTGTGGGTACAAAAAATATAAAACATCAAAGTAGCACAAGATGTATGTGAAATAAATATATAATTATTAAATGCTATAAATCCAGGAGAATTTTTATATCTGAACAAAGTATAATTGGGGAGACAGCTTATGCAAAACAAGTTTAATCAGATCTTCTGTGGTCCAGGAAGACGATAGACTGAACCTCTATTTCATCCATTCCATCTCGGTTGATTTTCACCAACTTCTCGGGCTCCTTCTGTTGGATCCTCCAGAAGAGTCCGAGTGTTCCTTAAAATGTACTGGAAGGCCAGTCAGATAAGGATAGGTTTTTCTTGCAAAAACATACACTCTTTTTTATTATTAATTTCTTAGAGTGTATCAGACATTATCAAAAGCTGCCTAGCTACTCCTCTGTCATGCACCCTGCCTACTGCGGCATGTCCCTGATGCTTTCTGGATATTCCTTAACACTAATCTGGGCATCCTCTACGCTATGTCTTATGAATTTATGGAAGACATAAAGACAAAAAAAGGGAAAAATTAACTTGTACTTAAAGAATATTGAATTATAAGTACTTAAGAGAAGTTGTAACTTTCTTCCGATTGTCTTGGGATAGTTGTGAAAATAATTTTAGCCTCAGGGAAAATAGCATTCTAATCATTGCTTGAGAATTTAGTAAATATGAGACTTTGACTATGCCATTGAATTTTCCTAGACATTGAGACTCCTTGTTCAAAGAATAGAGGTAGTAATATCAAACAAGCTCGTCATAGAAATTACATAACAACAACAAGCTCTCAGCCAGCACAATGCCTAGTGAACTGTAGGCAGCAGAAAAATGCTAATCAAATCCAAAGCCTTTTTCTAAAATAAAAGAACTCTAACACTTTTGTTTACTGTGGATTTGACTTCCTAACTACATACTGTAGCAAATATACTACCAGATTGTCTTACCTGAAAAATAGCACCATATAAATGCTAATTTACTCACCACGAAGCTTATACTCCATCAGTGTGTGCTCCCTACATCTTTCTTTCTTAAAAGCTGTTCCATCTACTTTGCTCGGTACAGCAGCTTCTCCTAAAATTTAATGAGCAAAATAACTCAATTCTGAACTTTTTCTTTCATGATAAAACATCTCATTTGGTCAAATGACTCCATGAGTTTTCACAATGAGATAAAACACAGGAATCACCAAATTCAATTCTTTAAAGCGAAAAGAAAGGTACATTTCTTAAATGTTTTGTAAAACATTTTAAGATATCTCTCTATATGTGTGTATATACACACACACATACTCACACACACACTCACACACACACACACACACACACACATATATATTTGTTTGACTTATTCTATTGACAATGGCATATCATGGGCATTTCACTACAAAGAACATAAAATCTGGATGAAGACCATCCTGCTGTCTTATTCTTCTATTTCTTAGTGACTGCATTTATGGTCTTGAAATATGTGAGCTTAGTATTTTGCTAAATCTTTACATGTCTTGCCACTTCCAATAAAAAAAATTAGATCTCACATCTGTTTCTGTTTTGAGAATGCATCACATTTTTTCTTTTTGCAGATATGTGACAATCGACAGAGAATGGAGTCAGAAATATGTACAGAGAATCTGAAGTGTGCAGCAGAAGAAGGATGTGCTATTGAGATTACGGTAAACCCTTGGCCTGGTGAAGCTCTAGACAGCCATTCCCACTGCATTTCACTGCTCCATTCAGGGCAGTTTAGTCGTGAGAACATCACACCTTTTCCATCAGGGAAACTCATCAACACTTCAGTCCAGACTCAGTTAATAAGCTACTGCAATCTCATGACCCCAAACCAACATGGCTTAATGCTAATTTATTTCAAATCATGGACCATTTGCTGAGGGGTCATCTCATTAGTTCTGCTTTGAAGTCAAAGGAATTTTCATCTCAAACAGCCTTCAAGGTTAGAATAATGGGACAAGACAGATTTCATGTGACAGAATTACCACTGTACAGCTCCAAGAATGGCCTCTGCAGGTAAGGGAAGAATGTGTAGAGAAAGATGCTTCTGATCAAAACTCCCCACAGGATAAGGTCCCAGTATGCCTGCCTCCTTTTCACTGAAGCCACTGCACTGAATTGCACTTACACTAGGGTATAATATCCTTCTCTTTGATTCCCTAAGACAACAAATTCGTGTAAGTCTAGTATCAGTTTTGTGGGGAAATATGATAATTTAGCATGGTTGCCTAAAAGACAAAATCTGTTTTACAAAAAATAAAATGACATTACCCCCCCACCACCACCACCACTACCATTATAATCCTGTTTATACCTCAGAGAACTTTCAGAGTCGAGACTGGAGAGTTCCACTTCATCACGTCCAAAACCCCAGAGCAAGACCCCCACATTCCAGTCTGCTCTCATGTCCTTCGGCTGTAGAGCTGCTATCGGGACAATGGATTTCACCCTGTAAATACTCATCACTCTGAGAATCCATGGTCCTGGTGAACAGTTTAAAGCCATAACTATATGTTATACGCTTCACAGGACGTGATATCATCTGTAGAGAACCCTGCAGGGTTTTTTTACATGTTACCATTTTCCAAATGATTTTAAATGGTATAGAAAATGCCCCATGAACAGGAAAGAGTCATTAGAGTTTAGGCTTTGAAACTACATTTTTTGCATGATAGTGATGAAGTAAGTACAGAGAAAAAAGAATTGCATTTTCAAGCTACTAGGTAGTAAATCTGTTAATGCAATGATGTGCCTTTTTCATAGCTGAGGTTCCCAGCAGCCAAAATAACAGGAAAACTTGATAGAGACAGAGTTTTAAGCTCAATATATATTTTTAATACATACTCATATAGGAAAAAAGGAAAGATAATTTTTTCAGTCAAAAAGATTATTCTGAAAATGATGAATCATTCTAAAATGAATGAATAAATTTCTAAAGAGACACTATATGAATTACACTAATTAATAGAAAATTACCTTCCTTACAGCAAATCATTCTCTAAGTTAATGTGTCTTTGCCACTTTTCTGTGAAAACTGAAGAAACAACATTAAATGTTAACTCAGCAAACCCATGTAGGTAGAAAATTAGCATAATTCTGCTTGAGAAAACCTGGGGCTTGAGCCTACTGGGTAGGGAGCCTCAGAGGCACAAATAATTTTGGAAACAAATAGAAATATAGCATATTTTCCAATTATGTCTAAATGACAAACCTTGTGAAAGCAATAATAAAAACCTTAAACTTCACATTGGTACCACCTAGTGATTAGCACTCTAAGCCACTGAGCGTATTTTTTCCAGGTCTGCATCTGCGTCTGAGAGGGACTTACCGTCTTTCCTTTTGGTGCCAATCTTTGTCTTTCCATGTCTTTAGTTTTCCATCTCAGTTCACAATGAAAACACATTTAAATTTACCTTGTTGCCCCCGAAATACTTGCATCTAAAGTAGGATCTAAATAAAGAAAGTTTGGTACATTCTGGGGTTTTTAAATTTTGACTGAATCTGCCAAAGGGACACTGGTTGTTTTCGTCAGCATGTTCTGGTTCTACATGTGCCTGGTGATTCAGGAAAGCTGGTGACAATGTGCATGGAAAGTCCCTAGACACAGATGACCTTTCCCACCCGTCCTGGTCAAAACTAGGGACATAGGTCTTCTCCATCATCGAGCAGAGTGACTTTTGGCAAATGGAGCTGTTGGGGAGTCTCGACTGCAGATGGGTTCATCTGGGCCCTCGCTGGTGATGGAGGGACCCCTCAGGAGTTTGTGGTTAGGAAGCTGGAATCAGAGGGAAAAGAATGGGGAACAGGCCATGGGCCAAGACTGAAGCAGGAACTAGGTGGAGAGCTGTTTAATGGATCGGGTCCAGCCCTCAAAGAGCATGAATCAGTGGCAGTGATGACCAGGGTCTGGCTTTCAGAAGGCCCTTAAATGGGAGAGATTAGCTCATCTGATAATAAAGTTCACATTCCAGCAGTCCTGAGGGAGGAAGGAACTCCCCACTGTCTGTGTTAATGCTGTATTGTAGAATAGCCTTTTCAGAAGGGTGTAATTTATTCAAGGGAGGTAGCCAACTCATGTCTGGATCTGCACTATTTGGGACAGCGTCTGTACAATTAAAGGAAAGACCTTTGGAGATGTCGAATACCCCTCCTGAATTCACAAGCAAGAGCAATGAGTTACTCCATCTTATATGAAACCAATCAAGAAGGGCCCTTCTGCATATTTGCACCTCCTTGGGGAGAATCTACTTCACATCCAACCATGGTGTAGACACCTGGGCTCTGGAAACCACTTATAGCCACAAGTAAACTTGTGGAACTTGAACTGACCTTACTGAAGGCCTAATGTGAGAATTCTCCAGAGATGTCACTGTTTGCGCCTCTATTTCATAAGGATCACTGTTTTCAAGGATTAGGAATGGAACACAGACCAATGGATCAGGGTATCCATGTGGAAACTCACAGGAATCCTTGAGATTTAGCACGGAGCTGGGAGTAGGAGAAATACTACAGGCTGCAGGCCTGAACTATCCCCCATTCATCCCCATGTAGTCACACTGCGGCAGGGAACTCTGAAGAGGCGGGGTTCTAGATCAAGCCCAGCCTTCAGGCTTCTTACCCAGGAGCGTCTATCAAGGTAGGAGGCTATGCTCTTTTACTTGATGTCATCTTCTCTTCATTTGTAGTAAGAACATACTTACAGTTTCTACTTAGATCCTTGTCTGCAGTCACTAGAAGAGAGCCTGCAGCAAGTTCCTGTTGCTGGAGAAAGCAGTCTGCGAAAATGTTTCTTTCTCACTACAGTTTCCCTAAAAGGTTGAATGTCAGTTATTCCTAAGTGCGTGCCGTCTGAAATGTCAACCAAACTCACAGGGATTCTTCATAGATTCTATATATCTCTCTGATCTCATGCATATATTCCTGTTAGTGAGTTCACTCTCAGCCTGAGAAAGAGTATAGCTTATCCCAGCTCCCACTGTGGTTTTTTTCTGCCCAGTTTTTGGTAATTCCATTGCCACTCTGACATCCAGCAGAGCAATAAAAGATGAAATACAAAATTTACAAAAAAGTACAAAAAATAATTTCAATGTATGGAAAGCCCTTTGTAATGTAACAGGCAAGTATTGGGGTGATAAAATGGGATACTTTGCTGTTTTATTTTGATTTCTATGAAAAGCTTTAGGAAAAACTTGATTAAAGACTGATTTTAAGAGCAACAGCCAATATCTAATACAAATTGAATTAATATTTAGAAAATCATATACTAGAGAAATCTTTTAACAAAAGGAAAGTGAAAGACAGCATTTCTAGCTTGACCAAAAAAAATGTACTTTTTGAAAAAGAAACTCACTTTTATCTAGAAGGTTTAAAAATAAAATAAAAACCAGAATTGTACATCTCAGCCATATCAGAAACACTTCTTATAAGTATGTTATAAGGAAAAAGATCATGTGCAAGCAACATTCAATACCCAGTTTGAGATGCATTTCCATGTCGTGTGTGAGGTCAGAACAAAAGAATGCAGAAAGCAGGGAAAGTTTCCTTTGAAAACTGTAAGAGAAAATGCCTCAGTGCCCAGATCAATGCCACATCTCTCCCTCGCCTCTTTCCTCCTCAGACCAACCATGGCATGGTCCTCAGAATAATATTTCACAGAGGGGCTGGTAAGTGAAAACATCCGAGCCATGGGAACNNNCGGATCCCTATGGCCAGCTCGGCATTTCCAAGGGGCATTTAAAGGCATCATTGTTTGTTCCCAGTGACTAGTTAATTGCATTTTGATTTGGTAATTGCAAACAGATCCTAGCCTCTCGGCACTTCTGCAAGCAGAACAATCTATAACACAATGGAACCAGGATTCTGCTTGCACGTTCCTAAAGAGGGACATGTGATATTCCCAAATGACTTTTTGCTGTGTGTCTGTCAATGTTAGGTCTGGGTTGTTTTTTCTTTTAACTAACAATGATCATTACTAATTTGGTCTTTTGAGAGATTGCTCAGTGGTGGTGGGAGAAATTAAAAAAAAGATAAAGCTAAAACCCTCTCATATTATCTCATCTCACAGAATGTACTCTTTGCGTTTTCATTCACCTCATATCTGGAGAAAGGATGCCCATAAGAAATGGAAGATGTTATTCTTGAACTCAAAATATAAAGGTATTTGTTATTAATGCTGTAAAAGCTCTAAACTCTATCTTATTTAAGAGACAATTGTTATAACACGTGTACCATCTTTAGAGGTACAAATTATTAGCTGAATTAGTAGGATTCTGCAGAGCATGGAATTAATGACAGAAGTGAACCGGGCTTTCTACACATCAACAGAAGTGGGCCATTTAGAGCAGTTAGCAAAACAGGTTAAGTATCACAAGCATTTGCTGGTTAGCAAAAAGCCAGAAGCAAAAGTCAACTAACATACTTGCATCAAGTTCAACAATAGGCCAATCTTCACCATGATATTGAAGTCACTGAAGCCAGAGTAGCGGTTGCTGATGGAAGTAGGGGTTGCTGATGGAAGTAGGGGTCACATGCAGGGAAAGAGCATCAAGGACACTTCCGGGTTCTGCAGGTTGGTGCAGGTGCCCAGTTCTGCTGCCGGGACGAACATGTGGTCTGGCTCTCCTTGCAACACAAGGAAGCCATCTGTCCACACAATGCTAATGTGACTTAATGTGTGCATTCAATATGTTAATATTTTGTCTCAGCCAAACAGTGAAGAAAACTAAGGCGTTAGCTTTCATCAGTCACCTTTCTTTACTCTTCCATTGCTTCTTTGCCGTTTCTCCATTTCTCCATCCCGTCTTCCACTACTTTACCTTTCATAGATCAAAGAAACAAATTCCCACGAATTTGAAGAATCCGATAAGTTTGCAAATAAACAAACAAGATTCTAATTTGGTTTTATGTTCTTAGCAATGCCAGTGTAAAAACATAATATAATTAGTGAACATTTTAAACTCCCTAAAGCCTTCCCTAATCTCCTCATTTGATGATATCAAAGTCACAAAGTACAAATTTCTGACATTATTTTAAAGAATAAAAATTTAGAAAGTTAACTTAGAGAATTTCAATGAGAAAGTTAGGCCATAATAAGGATAAAGTCTTTATTGAGGAGCAGAGTTTTTAGTCTTACTTAGGTGAATCATGACAATTGGCAAAGAAATTTCGTTTTCTTTTTATCATTTCTAATGAAGCTTACCTCAGTTATGACATATGTAAAAATGTTG
>LOEQ01015064.1:0-16387 GCA_001685075.1 Bramus lutescens
ATCAATGAAACTGACCCAAAGGCTTATGGGATTCAATACATCAGCCTTAGAAGTGGATTCTGGGAAGTGAGAGGAGAAGGAACAAGAATGCAAAACTGAGAAAATTACAAATAGAATGTTTCAATATAGAAACTGTAGTCTAATGACATTGGAAATCTGTTTCCCAGTTTTCAACAAAATGGAACAATATGCCTCCTCAAAACCCAGTAATTTCAATACTGGTTATGCACTCTCATCCAAAATTAATGCATAATTTCACAAGAAGACTCACAAGAATATTCATAGCAGCCCAAATCTGCTATGACCATAACCTAGACAGTCACTTAGAAGGGAAGGGATAAACAAGTTATGTGTTGTCTATATGATAAAAATAATCTACTTATGCATGCAGCAAAAACATGCAGATGAATCTTATAAAGAAATGGAACTAAACAAGTGAGAAACAAAAGCGCCCTCAGTGGCTTCAGTTACATGAAGTTTTAGAAGAAAGCAACTGTTCGTCTGTGGCATAGATAGAGATCAGAGCATTTGCGTCAGCAACAGTGATAAATATCTGTGAATGGAACTTGAGGGAACTTCATAAGCTGATGGATATGCTCTATATATTGTTCTGGATAATAATTATGAAGGTATACATAGTTTTCAATGTCATAAAACATATATGCCTTTTACACTAATTTTATAATGTACTTTTAGGCATTGGAGATAACGGCTTAGTGAGAAGGAACAGCTAATATGCAAGTCTGAGGACCTAAGTTCAAATCCCCAGGACTTCCATAAAATGCCCAATGTGCCTCTGTAATCCTAGTGTTGTGGGAGTAGAGATAGGAGGCTGGATGGGACTTAGTGGTTGCCAGGTTTAATGAGAGCTCTTGATTCAAGAGAATTAAGACAAGCTATCCAAGTTCTTCTATGCCTTCTGTGTGCACACATATGTGTGCACATATCACACCCTGAATCACCCTATATACATACAAATAAACCAACTAAAAATTTCTAGTGCCAAAGAAGCTACAAATAGTCCATTTCGCAAATGTTTTGAACATTTGGAAGTGTGGAGATCTTTAAAAAAATTATACATTTTATTAAGGGACGTGAAAGCAATTGTCTATCCATACTAGTCCCTGTTCTTTATAAAGTAAGTAGGAGACAAGGGAGCAGAGTGTGACTGTAAGGGAAGGAAGGTTAGGAGTCATTGGATATGGGAGGGGGTTAGGACAAGCAAGGAAAAGCCCCTTATTTTCTGTGGTGTTTCAGTGGCATTAATCTCAGCTTAAATAAGCTCATTGGACTGCTGTGTTCATTTGCTTGGATCATGGGGAAATGATCCCCTTAGAAGATTCAGCATGAAGAAAAATAAATTAGCAGATACATAAATCATGGACTACTTGACAACAGCTTTTTTCCCCCATCTATTCTCAATGTTCTCCCTCGATATAAATCAAACTTTGTTGCAGGTGATGCCCTTCTTCGTTGATCATGGCATGGGACTGAGTCTTCCATTTACTGGATTTCCTCTTGTCTCGGTTTCAAGTGGGTGTGAGAGCAGGGTGTGAAACAGGAACGTCTTCACTCCTTCATTTTTGAGGCGAAGTCTTCAGAAGTACTCTTTTATATTAGCCTTTTCTTAAGCAGGGCTTCAGAGCACATTGCAAATATTGTGGTCTCGATAACTACTTAGTATTGCTTCCCCGAGATGCTGTGATGAGCTTTACAACACGAGCAGAAGATACCTGGAATCCAGACTGTGGCTCTGAATAAATCTGGGTGCTTGTGTTGTGTTATGGCTGCCGGAGGAAAATATTATAGCTTGATAACTTAAACAGAAAACATGTATTTCTCCTAGTTCTAGAGACTGAAGGGTGAGGTTAAGGTGTCAACATTGGAGGAGGCTCTTCCAGATTCACAGACAGCCACACTCCTGCTGTTTCCCTGCTCAATGAAAAGTTGGGGTGGGGGCAGAGAAGTGAAAGAGAAAAAGTCGTCTTATTTCTGCTCACAAGAATTGTTAACTCTATTGTGAGGTCTCCACCCTGTGACCTCATCCAAATATAATTACCCCTCAGAGATTCTGTATCCAACCATCAAATTGGGAGTGAGGGCTTCAGTACACAAGTGTTATGGCATAAACATCTAGCACATAACAGTTACGACCAATCAAGTTGGTTTCAGCTTTCACATCTGTAAGATAGATGTGTCTCATGAATTACCCAGGAGTTTGTTTTGAAAACTGGAAATAATGTGTGTAAACTAGGTACCAGAATACCTGGGCTGTAGGTAATGATTACAAATTGTAAATTTGTTGGAATCTTTTTTACAATATTATGCCTGTATTCTAAAGTCCTTCAATCCCAATTGGCTTTGGCAAACACTTAAGAGTACCTTACTAACGTGCTTGTCACACAAGCATGAGGATTTGTTGATCCCAAGGAGCCATGTGAAAAAGCCAGGGGACGAGGTCCGTTCTTATAATTCCCATGCTTTTCAGCAGATTCACCTGGAGTTTGCGGCTTGCTGGCCAGCTGGCCTAGCTTCCTTAGTCAGTTCTAGGCTAGTTTGCCCATATCAACATAAGGTAGATGCCTTATCAACATAAGGTTGAACTCTGGTCTCTACATGTTCATCCACATACGTATATGCACACCCGCATGCTTGCATAGACATATGTATATCCTGACAATATTTTTTTATTTTGCCTATTAAAGTATTGTCTTTTGGAAGGGCAGGACAAGGATGTTGTAGACTCTGCAGGAGAAGTCAGCAATAATATTCTGTACATTTACAGATAGCTAATATTTAAGTTTTTGAGGATATTCAGTCTCTGTTGCAACCACTTACCTTGTCACTGCAGCAAACATACATGAAAAGAACATAGATAAATTCTAAGAAAACTTCACTTATAAAAACACACAACTAACCAGATTTGGACAGTGACTTATACACTTAGGGTTCCTCTTGAAGGTATTGACAGTTTCAGTATGACATGACACCTGATAACTTATTTATTTGCTTTTAATAGTTCTATTTTATAGAATAACATGGTTGTAATTTTATTTTAAAATGTTTATCAGCTGCCTTTTATTGATGAGTCTCTTAAATACCTCAAAGAAACAACATACTGAAAAAAACCCAATCATCACATAATGTAGATCAGCCTCTACTTTTGTAATCTAAGGAATAATGTGTGGTATATTTTTAAATTATATTAAATGTATATAGGTGTTTAGAGTTTTTCTCTCCCTGAGAATCATTTTAAGGGAAATGTTACTTTTTTTAGTGGATGGTGAATTTTTAATTGTCTACATTTGTGTTTGCCCAAGTTCTTAAGTAGATATAGTAACCCAAGTAGACAATTGGTGGCTGATGAGGTAAAGAGACCATAGTCAAAGCCTGTGGCCCACCCTGTTGGGCATCTTTGACTTCTTGGATGTGACATTACCTTGCAGACATTGGTAGACTGCATATGTAACTTGTCTCATTGTAGGAACCGTGAAACCTTGGTGTGATGAGGGAAAATGATAGTAGCAATACATATAAGTACCTCTCAGAGGAAGTAATTCCATGGTCAGTCTATTTTTCAGACACTAATCATTAATATATGGCTAATAAGAAAGGCCCTTTTCCTTTCATCAAAGAATAATGGAAATAAACAAGGTCTGTGTTTAGAGCTAGGTTGTGTAGATCACCAACAGCTTTTTATAATTACACCTATAAAACCTGACATTTGCTTTTTCCTTTGTGTAGATTGTCCAAAATGGTGACATCAAATGGCACCAGCAATGGAGAAGCATTGGTTTCTCAAGTATGTCTAGCTAAAGTGTCATTTCTATCTTTTAATATAAAATTTGCTATTCAAATATTGTTGGGACCATTTGGAGTCCTGGCGTCCAGCTGCTCTTCCCTGTTAATCTTTACTTTCCTTCTGATTTGAGTTACTGAAAGCTGTGTCAAAGTTGTTTACCAGCTCTGCTTCACGTGTTGCCTTGGCCTTGAGTATCAGAGGCTAAGGCTTTCACCTGTTGGCCCACCTGACTTTGTTGGGCATATAAGCCTCCGTGGTGCTATTGAATAGAGGGCTTCTTACCAGTGACTAGATGTCTGTGTCTCTGTCTCTCTGTGTGTGCTGTCTCTGTGAGTCTTTGTTTCATCCTCCAGCCCCTTGCCCGAAGCTTGTGAACTGTATGGTAGTGCATAGAGCACAGATAGGCGTTGTGCGTTGCAAAATAGGCCTTTGAGTATTGCCAAAATAACTACTACAGTGAGATGCAGCCATTCGTTTGCCTAGCTTCTCAAGTAATAGACAAAGACTACTAGTGTTTGTGTAAGGGCTCCTGTCAAACAGCAGACTCTGAAGATTGTCTCTGCCAGATGTTAACAAATGTCAGCTAGACTTCAAATGTAAAGTCGAGCTTGTAAAATGTTGCTAAACTTTTGTGCCAAATGCATTGATGACAGCAACCAAAAGTCTACTGCAAATATTCGCAACAGATAGACATCTTTAAGGCTCCCTGAATTTTCAAGGTGAATGTAATTATTTTTTTTGGTCTAGACCTTAGCTTTCAAGATGAATGTAACCATAACAGGACATGAAAATGTGGCTAGTGACTTTTAAATGATGGGAACTGAGAGTGACTTGGTGCTCTTGAGTTGGTGTTAGTAGATTAAGGGACAACAGGCAGGCAGAGGTTCAAATGTACTCAAAGTCCAATCACTTCTTTCAGTGTGTACTTGCGAACCTTTTGTGTGCTGGCACTGTGTTGGGTGCTAGAGAGCTGACTGGGAGGAAGACAGAAAACCAACTTGTTGGCCCTTAGGGAGCCCAGCGTCTTTCGAGTGAGGCAGTGGGTGCTTGGGAAACAGCAACACTTGGACAACTGATCTCAAGCAAATAGAGAAGAATAAATTGAGAACCATGGAGAAAGTAACCCTAAACTACAACATACACCTTCAGTTCTATGAAGAATAAAAACAAAAACAGAGGGCATTATTAGTAGCCCCACAAACACACAACTCAAGAGGATTAGACCTTGTCTAAACAGATGGTGAGGTTTGCCTTTGTGCTGGTCACTTTGCAAAGTGTTTTATATCAGCTCCCTGTTTATTCTTCACAACAATGCTTTGCAGTATGTCTGCTTATTCATATTTTATAGATGAGGAAATAGTCTGAGAGGCTGAGTCATTTGCTCAAGTAACAGCCAGGAGTGTAAGCAAATCTGCGTGTCCCCAGCCATGGTCACGAGTAGTCTGCAGACAGAGGAGGTAGCCAAAGAAAGAAATGTCTTTGTGTCTGAAGCAGACGGTTGAGTCCGGAATCTTAAACAGGGGTGTGTGTAGCTAAAGGGAAGCAAGGCGTGGAGAACAAATACAAAGAAAGCCGTGTGAGCTTTTCAGAGTTGCCTGGCTTTCAGGTCCTTAAGAAAGACCAATAAAGAGAACGGACTGCTCCTCGTAGAAAGGCCCGCTCTTAAGAGTCATCACAATGTCATTCCTCTTGCATCTAGGTCCCATGAAGGAGTGGGGTGGTGGTCACTCTTAACCAGCGTTATATGCAAATAGAATGACCTCTAGTGTGTACATAGTGGGCACTCTAAGCCTGTTCCCAATGCTGCTGACTTCAGCAGTGTTATTATCTCTTGATGACCTTGGACCTAAGATAAAGAAAGGGGGACAGGGGAACTAAGAGCAAATAATGCTGATTAATGCAGCAATGTACAAAGAACAGGGATCCTTACATCTGCGGCTCACTTTCCTCCCATAACAAACTGTAAAAACTCTTGGGCAGCTTCTTTCTTGTACCAGAGTTTAGCATCCAGGAAACAGCCTAAATATGGAATGAAGGAGATTTGTAGGCTCTTAAAGTCCCTACACCTTCTAGTTCCTTATAAAGAATCGGTTGTTGCCCTGCGATAAAAATATCTACAGCCTGTTTTATATGATGCACTACTTAGTATGTGAATCAAGCATTAGATTGTGTGAGGAAGTGTGTTAGGCCGTGTTCTCTAAAGGAATAGAACAAGTAGAATATTTACATCGTAGAAGGTTTATGAGATTGGTTTATGAGGTAGGCTCTGGGTATTTCAATAACGGCTTTCTATGTTGGAGAGAGGTAGAGAACCAGGCATCTGCTCACTCTGTGAAGTGGGATATCTCAGGAGAACGAATGTGGTGCTGCAGGTCTAAAGCTCCTTGGAGACTCATCAGCACTGACTTCACAGTGGAAGGCCAAAGGGGACAGAGGCCGATATCTTCCACATTAGTTGAACTCTGAGGGGAAAAAAGCAGCAAAGAACACTGCTTTCCCTGACTTTTCCGTATTGAGCTGCCCGTTAGAAGGTGCCCAATCTGTGGGCATGTTTCTCCTCCTCAGTTCAACCGCTCTGAAAATACCTTCAAGGATACATTGGAGCTATGCCTCCTGGGTGGTTCCAAATCCAGTCAAGCTGACAGTCAGGATCAGCCATTTCAGAAAGGAATCAAAATGACTACAGTAGTCTAGGAGGCTAGCCTGAAATGGAATATTAAAAAATATGCAGGAGAGAAAATAAGTTTTAGTCATATGTGATATAAAATATCTTTGTGATTTAGTCAAATGCAGACTAATTAGGAACCTATTACAGAAGCTAAGTCCTTAAAATAATATACTTTTTAATCATTAAATAGGAAAGCAAGTAGGTCAACATAGCTAAGAAACTGAATGTATCAATTGCTAGGGAACCACCCCTTGTTTTGTGTCAGTGTGAAGGTATTTTGTGTTAAGAGGAACATTTATGTGCTCTGGGTCTGACCCTGGCCTTCACAGAGAGTATGGCATCACCAGAGTTTATACTCTTTTTGCATCTTGCCTGCTTATGTCTTGTTTCAGTCTTTTTGTTTAGGGCATTGCTTTCACCAACTCATTTTTAAAAACAAAAATTCTCGCATACTCCCTGCCTGGAGTATTATCACTCCAAGGCCATGTTTTACATTAGTGTTCACTCTTGGTGTCATATATTCTAAATGTTTATGATAAATATATGATGACATGTATCCATGATCATAATATCATATTAAGTTCCTTCAGTGCCCTGAAAACCCCTGTCTTTCTCCCATCAAACCCTAGAAAACACTAATCTTTTTGCTATCTCGCTGGCTTTGCCTTTTCCAGACTCTATTTCTCATGCTGCCGCCAGGTTGCTTTTTCCTAGATTATAACCATCTTGTCTACTCCCCGGGTTCTCTGTTGCTTGGAGTCAGGTTTAAATATAGGGTTGGTTTGGCAGCGAGTGAGGTGTTCGGGTTCTCTCCTTTTACGGGAGAGAGAGTGCATGTGAGCAATCTATAAATAATGAGGCTGACAAATAGCACAGAGCTCATGTGCAGGAAGTACTATAAAGAAGATGCCACAGCAATGAGATAAGCAGTCACCGGGACAAGGTTGGCGTCTCTTCTAAGTGAGAGAAATTGAGGTCTAGAGTTGAATGGTGGAGAGCTAGCCATGAGATTTGTGGGAATGAGCTCTCCAACAGGAGGATCAAGCATCAAGGCCCTGAGGAGGCCCTGAGCTGGGGAGGTTGAGGGTCAGGGATAGGGTTGAGTGGCAGTAGGATGGACATTTGAGCTAGCATTTATGGAGGAGAAAGAGAAACTTGAATTTATTATTTTTTGTTACACCATTTAATTTTGAAGGTATCGGAAATTATCACTTGTACCCAAATGGAAAAAAAAACCAGAAAATCATAGGAGTGAATATCTTGTCTAGTGTAGCAGAGTTGGGATCTGAACTCAAGTCTCATTTTACATATTTTTCTCACCTTCATGTAATTTCCTTGGCAAAAAAATGAGGGGTTTATCTTTTTTTAGTACGCTTTTTTTTTGTTTTGCTTTATTTGACACATGGTCTTGATATGTATGCTGGGTTGGTCTCTACATGTTGGGATTACCTGTGTATGCTTAGCCCATAATCATTTTTATTCATACAGTAGTTACTGCTTTTGATATTTTTAAGTTTATATTGCTTCTGAAAGTAAGCTACCGGGTGTCATGGCCCTTGTAATTGAGGCATCATCCTGACTGTGTCAATGTTAGCCAATGAACTAATGTGCCTCTCTGAGAAACTTTTTCATGCTGTAGCAACTATTCAGAGGTGGAAGGCTCATTGTAGTAATCCCTGAGTTTGTTATCTAGTGTTTGTTGATGATGTCAAAAAAGCATAATATATTTGAAGAGACATCTATGTACCTTAGATAAAGTATTCCATTTGCAACTGTAAGTAAAATAGTATAGTAAGATATATTATATGCTGAGGTAGGTTGCTCATCTATAAGGTATATAGGCATGCTACTCTGTATGAAAATAAAGGTACAAAATTAATGAAACACACTTCTCTCACTACCTCCTAACCTGCTAAGGCTGCATTGAGTCCCAGAGAGTGAGAACGTGAAAAGCAAGGTTGATCCTTCAGGTTGGAGTTCTCACATATTTAACTTTTCTGCTTACAATTTGAATTTGCTGGTGTTCAATGAAGTCCATACATGGGATAATTAATGCAGCACTTCAGTATTAGTAATTGGGTCATTCAATTTGCTTCTAGTAAAACTGCTTGTTTCTGTTTGTTGAAAAGAATCCAGTGTGCCTATGTGATAGATTGGGCTAACTTAGAGTTGTTCTGTGTTGTGTTTAATTGTGTCTGGCCAGTTTCTGCCTAACAGAGGGAACCTGGCTTTGTACAGAAGTATCCAGGTAGATTAGGGAAAGGGAGAATAGAAATTTTGCCTGGGAAAATTATCTGTGAAATAGTAAAACAAAATTGGGCATTGAACATTTAGTGGCCACCTTCTGGACCACATAAGAAAATATAATTAAAGAAACTACAATAAAAATTCTGTAGAAAAAAATAGCAGAAGAGATTAAAAAAATAGTAAAATAGTTGAGGGCTATAATGCCAAAGGGGAACGTGTACAGCAGCCCAGGCGATGTGGTCATATAAATAGAACAGAAAAGAAAAATCATGTAAGCCAAGTGCAAGAGGCCAATCTAGAGGAAGAAATAGCTGTGGAAATACACAGGAAGTCTGAGAACAAAGCCAAACATCCAGGGAAAGTGGGAAACATATTGAAGTTGTGTCAACTTCTAGGAAGTAATAGAGACATTAGAGCAGAGCCGCTTCCATGACTGAACAGCAGAGCACGGGCCTGAATAGAAAAAGAGAAACTTGGTGTGTGACCAATTTCTGATTTCTAATCTCTGAACTTATTTTGTTCTTGCTAACAGATTCAGTAATGAAAACAAAACATGTCAATGCTTCCACTTAAAAATGTGATCCCAAAAGGCCAGCTTTCACTCACAGATGAGAGTATCACTGCTTCAAAATAGGTCACCATGCTGTGGCCACTCAATTTCAGTTTATAACCTTCCAGGAATTCTCTCTCTCTCTCTCTCTCTCTCTCTCTCTCTCTCTGTGGTTTAACTCCCTTACCCTTTTCAAGGCCTTTGCAGTTTTATCAGGTGATGTATTGTCAGGCTGCAAAGTGCATCAATGAATAGACTTGATTTGAGCAGCACAGGCTTTGTTATCTAAACCACCAAAGCATTATTAGTTCGACTGATGGACTGAAGTTTCTGAAGTCAGGGGAGGGGATGAAGTGAGAATCCATTTGTGCTTTTAAGATGATTGCTCTCAAAATGTTATTTCATTTCTCTTCTCATGGTTTTTTATTGTTGTTATTTTTCCCTCTGTAGTAATAACCACAAAACAGATTTTAAATGATCCTGTAGTCTTGTATATAAATCACTTATACTTTTGCATGACGTTTACTGTTTTCAAATTCAACATAAGTGGATGCATGACAAGATAATTGACAAGTCTACATTATACTGGCAAATGACTGCAATAGATACCAGAACACTCTATTCTGCCCTTCTTAGGTCTGCCTACTGAGAATCACTCAGCTGTTTTGACAGGGAAGAGTAACAGTAATCACTATTGTTTACTGCTAGGAACCAATGCAGGGAGATCCTGAAGCCAATGAATGCGCAGAATGCCAATCTGATGGAAGTAGTTTGCCATCTCATTTAATAAAAAAGACATGACTGCATGGGGCAGCTGGGGTTTTATTTCAGCCTGAATGAATTTCTTGCTGTTTTGTTTAGCTTTGGATTCGCATATCTCAGGCTGTCCAGGTGTGCTTTCTCTTCTGTTTTACCACATTTTCTTGCACATGCCATAGAACACAAGGGAAATGGTTCCTCTTGTTCTCCCACTTCAGATCTCAATTGTCTATTGTCAGGAGTCATGGCTATTGTCAGGCAGGGAGAAGTGGGAGGGTACTCAGCTAAGAAATCCCTGATTAGGGTGGAAGAATGCTACCACTGATGTTTGTAGACTTGTCCAATGTTCATTTCACGGCTGAAGCAAATAAAATTGTTATTAAGCAGCCCTTGAGTTCCCCTAAGGAGGGTCCTATCTTCTCTGGGAGAAAAGAGCAAGTCAGGCTGCTCCCAGTGTGATGGGGAAGTTCAGCCAATCACATTTGGCTAGGGCGTGGCCTCCTGGGGCCAGGGAAGATAAACTTGGACATCCAGGTGCGCGCGCTGGACCCTGGTCATGTGAGTTCACCGTTTTCCAATTATTAAACTAAATCTGTTATATTGAGCTGGTCTGGTTAATTCTAACTTACTGGTCAACCACGCCCATCACCAGGCAGGAAGTAGAGTCTCCCAGTTATCAGAAAAATAAGCACCTGTGAACTGGTGAGCTGCTCAGCTTGAAGGGAAGAAGACTTTGATGAAGAGTTAAGAAGATTGGCAAAGGGGCTGAAGGGTAAGGGAAGGAGATCTAAGGAGAGTGGGAGGAGGTCACAGCTGGTTGGCTAGGAGGAAGGAGATGAGAGAAAATTAAGTAAAAAGGTGGTTAAAATACTTAATGAAAAAACCGTCATCTTTTGCTGTCTTTGGGGTATTATTCCAGAATAACCTATTTCAGATGCCCCCCAATATACCAAAATATAAGGATACTCATGACCCTTGTTAAATACACCTTATTTGCAGTGATCTGTGGCCATCCTCCAGGATACTGTAACCATCTCGGTATTTCCTTCAGTGTCCACTGCAATGCAAATAAACGCTGGGGAAGTAGCTGTCCTGCTGTATTATTTAGGGAGTAGCAACAAGAGCATAACCATTGTCTTTAGTAAAGGGCTTTCCATCTTCACGATGTTGAATCATTCACTGTGGAATCTGCAGATAAATAGGGCTTTCTGTACTTGATACTAAGTTATTGGCAGCAACGTATAAACACTCTTTCAACCGTAAGTCAGAATGTGCTCTGTCTGTAACTTTGTGTTGGTGGTGTTTGGGAGTTGGTGCCCAGGACAGGCAAGGCTTTATGCAAAATAGAATAATGAAATAAAATCAAAATAAAGCTATGTGTACTGAATGACTAGAGCAACTACAGAGGGTTGAATCATGTGTCATTAGGAGACTGCATTTCCACAATTCATACATCAAGAGACCTGGGCATTCTAGATCATTCGTTCTTGCTAAACAGAGCAAGAAGATTTGGAGAAGGACAGCTTTCCTCACCTTGTCATAGCTCAGACCACCCAAGAATCTAAGTGCTACTTTTTTATTTCTGGTGATTCAAAGGAATGTGGACAGATGTTATGGTTCATTAAGGATTTCAAAGAGAGGGCCCCATAGATTCTAACATCTAAGTGGGATATGTGTGTCTTGGAATGTGACTGTTCAATACAGTGGTCACTATTGGCTCATATGATGAATCACAGGGCCTCATGAGTGTGATGTCTTTACCAAACAGGATCAGGCAGGCCAGGTTGATCCAGGAGCCAATCCTCAGGGTCAGATGAACATTGCACACTGCAGAAATAAAGCATTTTTGCCATGGTTGCTTCTGAGCTTCTTTCAGGGTTTCTGGGAAAGCAGAATCATTTTTGACTCAACACATTATGAGCTCTGTAAGGTACTAGGGAACAATGATACCTTCTGCTTGGTGACTCATGAAACAAGCATAGCCCTCAATATCAGAAACACTCATTGCTTTCAACTAAGAAGCCCACACCACCTTGGGCCCGCAATGACTTTTGATACCATGACTCAAGACTGGTGTCACTGATGGAGAGAGCAAAGAGCCATTATCACAGTGCTATTGAAGAGCTAGTCTGGTGTTATTCCTCAGCAGCATTTTCTGTAACATTTAATCTTCATATTACAGCCCTCAATTGTGAATACTTTCAATTCCTGTTTTGCAGGTAAGGAAGGAATCTCACCGTAAGAAAGGTACGGAACATTTCAAATAGCTAGTCAGGTTCCTTGTCTGAACTATCTATCAGTCACTGCATTAACACTACCTTTTATATGTCATAAAGATAGGGCTGTTGTAGGCAGTACTGGAATAATGTATTGTGGTGGAGGGTTGGTGGCAGGAAGAGACACTTAAAGCCAGGTGCATTTTATTCATGCTCTATGGCATTAGACCCCTACAGAGTGGCTGCATTGGCTCTGTGCTTCAGTGTAGATGATGCAGAGTTTATACTGACTGTCTCTCAATATAATTAAGCATTTCATAGAGCAAAGCATTGTCAGTTCTTCTGTTATGAGTCATACCAGGACAAGACTGCAAAGAAGTTTAGATCAAAGATAAAGTGAGATACAAGAATACAAAAGATTATGGGCAAGCCAAATGAAGAGCTTTTGAATGTTGGAAGGTGCCACGTGAATGGTATGGTCACTCAGGACTGTGGGAAAATGCATTTGTGGTCAGGGAGTGAGTGGAAGGGTAGCCGTGGAATGACTGATAAGGGGCAGGGCTAGAAAGTATATTTTACCAGAGTAAAAAGAAGTCTCTGCCATTCACTTTTCACACATGATGCCCCTACAAAAGTCACAGACTCATTCTTTTGTAATTCCTGTGTGACCAAGGATTGCATTTCTCAAGTTGAAAGTATCAACAATTCTGTATTAAATTTCTCCTTGACTTCAACTCTTTCTAAAATATTTCTCCCTGGAACTTTGGAGTAGACGCAGGACTTTGTATATTTTCGGGAAATACTCTACCACTGAGTTTTATTCTCAACACCTTGAATTTTTAAAAATTTTGATGTGTGACCTCTCTGAGTTTCACAGGTTGGCTTTGAATTCACTGTATAGCTCACACAGGACTTGCACCTCCTGCCTCTGTCTCCTGGGGTTACAGATGTGAATCAACAAATCTGTTGTTGCTGTTTTGTTTTGTTTTGCTATGAAAATGAAAACTACAGAAACCCTTCTCTTTGGGCCAACTAATCTTTAGGCCATTTCCTCCTGAAAACAGGTAAGCGAGCATTGAACTTTCCTAGTCCTCATTCCTTGTCTCGAGGACCAATCTGAGCATCTATGAGAGATGGTTTACAGAACATAAAGACCCTGCTATATGCTGGGAGGTAATGCAGCTGATCTTCACTGAAAGCAACCATCCTGTCATCTAGTTTCTGAGGACAGGCATTGAGGGAACATGGCACACAGAACATAACAGTTTCTTTAAAGCATTTGTCATTCCCGGTCCCTTGAGGTCAGCATATTTCTCCCTCCAACTTCTAGCCATCATGATTTTTCATATATACTCATATGCATCACCAAACCCAGGAACTTTTCTGAAACTCTGAATCTTGATTAAGAGAAACACTGTTTTTCCTTTTTAAGGCCTGTCAATCTTAAGGAGCTCCCTCCCTGTTTTCTTTTTCTGTACAGTCTTTCTAATTTCCCTTTCGCCTGGTTTGAGGCTCTGGACAATTGATTTCATTTTCCAAGTGGAACATACTTTCTGTGCGTCTATCATTCTTCCCCCAGCCAGCCCCTCATCTATGCCCCTTTTATCTTGTTCCAATATTTCTGTGATTCTAATAGGATGTATTCCGTTTCAATCAATAACTCTTTGGAGTTCTATCCATCTATTCTGGTATGACTCATTTAGTATCCTGTCAAATCTCATCTTGAAACTTTTTTAAGAAATGAAAAAAAAACATATACTAAAAAGACAGCAGTGGACAGTGTAGCAACAGYAGAACCACCTGCAGTGGGAATTTTTAATTAAATAAAAATTTTAGTTCTCCAATTTTTTTATTTTCTCATTTCCTCTGGTAACATGTCGGAGTAAAACAGCTGATGTATTTCTCCATGCTTTCTCATATACTTCAAGCTCCCCATTCCTTCCCTGAAGCTCCCTCTTCACCCCCCTTTCACCATGTGATTGCTTGTATGGCACATGGCTACTTCCATAAGGTCATGGCTTTCTTTCCTCTAAGATTAACAGCTTTATTGCCCTGTTGTTTTCTCTTAAACTCTAAAAACCATCCTTGGACTTTGTGTTGGTTTGAATAAAATTGGCCCCCTTTGGGGGTGGTCTTTGAGGTGTCAACTACTCAAGCCTTGCCCGGTGTGGCATTCTCTTTCTTGTCTGCAGATCCAGAGGTAGAACTCTCGACTCCTTCTCTAGCACCATGTCTTCCTGCATGCCACCATGCTTCCCACCATGATGACAATGGACTAAACTTCTGAAGCTGTAAGCCAGCACTAAATAAATGTTTTTCTTTATAATAGTTGGTGTCTCTTCCCAGCAGTAGAAACCCTAATACAAAAGTTGGTACCAAGGGATTGGGATGTTGCTGAGATAGGTCTGGCTGTGCTTTTGTTTGGAAGAATGTGGACTTTAGATTTTAAAAGCAATTGAATGCTTTAAATAGGCATTAATGGGACATTCTAGTAGGAGCATGGAAGACAGTGGTGTTGAGGGTGTTTTGAAATGTGGGGGCCTGTTTCAAGAAGTTTCAGAGGAGAGGACTATTAACATTGAGCCTAGAGACTGTTCTTGTGATATTTTGGTAAAGAATGTGGCTGCTTTCTACCCTTGCCCAAAAATTCTACCTGAGGCTAAATTGATGAGTTTTGGATTTGCAGAGTAAATTTCAAAACGGCCTAGTATTGACTCTCTTGTGTGGTTATTAGTTTTCACTCTTATGAAGATTTATAATGAAAAAGAATAAGCTGAGCAAGGAAAAATACAAAATGTGCAGATTGAAGAGAAAAGGGGCACCAGGAGGTGAATGGAGCTAAACCCTGTGTTCAAGGAGATAAACAGATTAAAGAAAAGCCTGCCATTCAATGGGATAAAAGGAGTGGTGACCTCAAGGCAAGACCCGACTAAGTTCAGTTTCTAACTTGTGAAGAGGAATTAAAGGAAATTTTAGAGGCAGGTGTGGTGGTGCATGTCTTTAATCTCAGCAGTTAGTGGGCAGAGTCTGGTGGATCTCTGAGTCTGTGGTCAGCCTGGTCTACAGGAGTTTCAGGACAGACACTCATCAGTGAAGGAAACTGTGGAAAATAGAAAGACAGGAAACGTGTAACTTTACAAGGGGGCCATCTGTGTTCCAGCCCCAGCAGGCACCAGAATTTGGTGGCTTTAGCTAAGTGGTTCTGGCTTTAAAGTGAAGGAGAGAAGAAAGGGATGTGGAATCTCCCTCCATGACTAAGAAGAGCCAGGCCTATGGAAGGGTGTCCTTGCATAGAGGCTTTGAGAGGCCATTGCAGGAAGCTGTAAAAGAGAAGTCTGGATTACCTTGGAGACTCTAAGATGTTAGAAATGCCAGAGCCATGGGATACCTGCTGAGGAGAGGGCAACCAGCTCCCCCCCCCAAAGAGACGTATTTTGCATTCAATAAAGATGAAAGGAGTTGGAAATCTGAAGAGCACTTTGACATCAGACATGGAGATAAAGAGTTTGGAGTTTGTCCAGATAGTTTTCAGTCTTGCTTTAGACCTGCTCTGTGGATCTGTTAGTAATACTCTAAAATCAAATCAGCTTCTCCATGACAGTCTCCTTCCCTCTATTGAAGCGATATTTATTTCAAGCCCTTAGACACTTATTGAACATTTATCAAGCAATTAACACTAGGGACCATTGTGGAATCTCCTTTCTAGCTGCCCTCCTGGAACTTACAGCTGGACAGAAGAAGGAGCAAGTAGATGGTCATAGGGCTTTGTGAACAAAGTAGTGGGAAGGGAGCTCCATTAGCGGCTCCAAGGATAGTTGTTTTTCAGAGAGTGGTGTTGGCAGGATGGAGAGGAGGGAGGGCCGCAGGAAGAAGGAAGGTGGGCTGCAGACTTGAGGCATGTCTTGAGGCACAAATGAGCAAAGCCAACCTACGTGGCAGCAGAGGGCACTGAAGGGAGGAGGATCGACAAAGGGGTTGTTAGTGGCGAGGTTAGAGACAGAAGCAGGAAGGACCTGTCTTTTGCATGGCTTTAAGTTGCTCTAAAGAGTTTGACATTTTTTGTATTTAAATTTCTTTTTTTATTTTATTCATTTTATTTTTTTAATTTTTTTATTAAAAATTTCCACCTCCTCCCCTCCTCCCAT
>LOEQ01015069.1:0-16365 GCA_001685075.1 Bramus lutescens
CAACACACAAATTGTATTCATTTAAGCACTGCCTGGCCCATTATATCAAGTCTCATCTTGGCTAACTCTTACATCTTAATTAACCCATTTCTAATAATCTGTGTATTTGGTAAATATGTCATGATGCACAGCAAATCTCACACAAGGAAATTATTGGAAGGAAAATAACCAGGAGAACAACTGCCTCTACTTAAGTGAGAAGAAGAAGCAAACTAATAAGATTTCAGGGCTTATAGAGAACTTTGCATGGGGGATGCTTTCCAGTGTGGTTTAGGATTGGTGGACTTTTGGTGCCTGATTTGGTCAAGATCAGGGATTTGTGGAATTATGTGCTCAGGGACTGGTAGTTTCTGTAGCCTGACTCTGGCCCAATTCCAGGGATTGGTGAGATTTCAAGTCCTTGACCCTGGTTTCTAGGTCAAGTCAGGGGCAGGATATTTTTCTCTCGACCTAATCTCCAGGTCAACTAGGGTCAGATTGTGATTTTCCTGGTCCTTTTTGCCCTGCACCAAGTGCAGCTAGATGTTGAGAATTGCCATTTTGGATTCATATAACCCATCTTGAACCTTTATTTCTCGTCCTCCCACACCATCCCTCCACCTTAACCCACACTCTCAACCTTACTCACAGGGCCTTGCTCCCTCAGGATAACCTGTTCCTTGCTGCCCCTATTCCCAATCAAGATGATCTCTCTTATTCCATTTCCATTTCTCCTATACCCCCATAAGAACATATGGCAGTTCCAAGTAAGAAAGTACTTCAATACTCAAAGGACTCTACTCAAATCATAGGTTGGACCTCTGGCCCCACAACTGGATATAGTACCCCAGTTATGATCCACATCCAGCCTCACTCTATTTCAAAAGTCCCCAACATTTTCCTGTTTTACCTTCAGATTCCACGGGCTGCCGTAATTATCCTGAATACAGGGAAAATCCATTCTATCCCCATAGAATTCACTGGGTACATAGTATCAAACTCAAGTTAGCACCTTTCTATTAGGGAGCAGGCGTCTTCAGCCCAACAAAGGAAATAATGTACAACTCCTAATATATCTTGCTGCTCCATGGGAGAACAGATGGGCTACTATGATCTAGAGTAAGCTATAAGTTTGGTCCACACCTGCAGCAACAATTGTTATCCGCTTCCAGCTGGTCCCCCTGACTTCACTAGTTGGTGTCTCCTCAGATATCCAGCAGTCTGAATAGGTGCTATAGGCACAAAGATTGACACAATCAAACCGCACCCAATCCCGCCATCTATGCTTGGATGCTCCTACTCACCTCGTATCCCCTTTTTGTGTCCAAATCATTTAAAAAAAAAAAAAAAACCTCTGTGTGTTCTCAACTTCACCAGTTCCTCTCACAACATTGCCAGTGTTTCCTTTGTGTTTCCTTACAATGCCCCCTCTTAGCTGTGATCCCAATTGCCAGTGCTACCATAACCTTTCCTAACTACAGGCCGCACACCCTTCTACTCTTGGCACTGTGGTTCCCTCCGTGGGAACCAGAAGCATCTCCTCGTCTACTCTTTTCCAGAAAACTTGTTACTTTCCTTCTTTCTCCTACCACACCCCGAGGCTCCTAGGGCTGGGGTGGGCACAGGTGTCTCTAGTGGTATAATGTGAATTTCTCTGACTGTATAGCTCTAAATGTGACTGAACCCTACTTTCTGGCTACAGTGATCCCGTTATTAACCCTGTATGGACCATCTGCACTTTACTTGTTTATCCCAAGAACTTTGACACCAAATAAGGTGACAAAATGGTTTCTCTCTCACTAGTCTGGAAGTCACTGGCTAATCTAGTCTCGCTAGCTTGTAAGACTCACAAATTTGCATGTTTCTGTTTTTCAAGTACTGGGATTACAAGTGCTTGTCACATCAGTTTTGGAAACCGAACACAGGTGTTAGTGAATCAGCTACTGAATTTGATATTTCTTCACCCCAAAATAAGAAATGTGTGGAGAACGGACAGCTCACATTAATTTCCAGGAGATATCTGTGCTTTAATCGAGAACCTTATTGTTTCAGTCTTATGGGCAAAGACTTGGAGTAGACTTTAAGCAAACACAACCAAACAAGTGGAGACAGTAAAGAAAATGAAAAGTGACAAAAAGCACCTGCATCTCGTCCTCTTTTTTGTTGTCATTGATAAATTTAATATACTAATCTTAGTCAGCTGTTTATAACAGTCCTCGTTCAGGGAATAGTGGCCTGGCGTTTTCTTATGGGTTTATTTTTAATGAATTTGCCCCACAAAAGGCTAAATTCCTTGATTTCTGTTTCAGAGAAAGATAGCAGAGTTTTAAGAAAGGAAATGTGATTTGTACCTTTCTCCAGGACAGTTATATTCTTTATTACTTTTCAATCATAGGTTGAATGTGTACTATAAAATTATATGCATCTGCACTATTAGCTAAATAAAGCTATTAATGGAGGAGTACTTGAAATGGCTACAGATTCAAAGTAATAAATAAATTCTGTGTTTCTGACTTTCCAATGTTGATATTATAAACACAAACCACACACCACCATGCAAGACTTTTATTTTTACCAGTGAGTAGGGAATTCTAATGATGAAACTCATATCTACTAAATGACTGGCTCATCTCCCTAGACAAAGATTATATCCTAAACATTTAGAAAAATAGTAATATACTGATAGTCCAGTTTGGACTCTGGTATTATTTTAACTTGTTTTCTAATTTGATACTGTGTATTGCTTTCAAGAAAGATTAATGCAAACATTATAGGTAAGTTTGAAATCTTTAGTGGTTGAGAGCGCATACTGCCCTTGCAGAGGACTGGAGTTTGCTTCCAAGCTCCCAAGCCAGTTGTGAGCAACTGCCTGTAACTCCAGATCAGAGTTATCCGATACTTCTTTTGGACTCTGTAGGTATTTGCACTCACGTATGTACAGACTTATACTCAGAAAAATCATATGCACATACTTAAAAATAATTTGTTTCAATCTTTCATCCTCTCCTTCCACATAGATCCCTGAGTCTGTGGGTGGTGGTTTCACAAAGATATCTCATTCAGTGCTAAGTGCTCCAAAGTCTCTCATTCTTTGTACATTGTCCAGTTGTGTTCATTATCATCTATTGCACCAAGAAACTTCTCTGATGAGGGTTTGTCAATGCACTGATCTGTGGGGATAGCATTATATCACATCTAGTCTCAGACTCTTGACTACTTTAGTAGTGTATTAGTTCTAGCCCCAAGGAGTGGGGGCAGGGGATGTGTGACACCAGAAAACAATATTTTCCAAACATAAAACTGGGTCAATACACATATGAACTCACAGAGACACTGACAACATGAGACCTACACAGGTTCAAACTACATAAAATACCAGCAATGAGTAGAAGTAAGTATACACAAATTTCCACCCATAACCAAGAAGTTATTGGCAATTGATAGCTTCTGGGAAAGTGGAAAATAGCTTTCTCCAAAGAGTATATTAACCACACTACAGGGCAGACAAATGCCCAGATGAAGTTGGCTAACATAAAAAGAATCAGTGTTTTGGGGAACTCTTTGTTTTCTTTGGTGCAGTTTTTCGTTTGTTTGTTTCCTATTGATGTTTATGTGCCTGTGCTTAGTTTTGTTTTTGATTTTACTTTAAAGAGAATGACCATAAAATTGAGCAAGTATGGAAGTGAGAATAATCTGGAAGGAGGTTGTAGAAGTGCAAGAAGAAAAATAGAATGTTTTTAAAAGTCTAGATTCATTTAGTACAGATGACACAATTAGATGGACATTAATTTCCTTTTTCCAGAAGAAATATTCTTCCCCGTAGGTGTTTTCTATAATGATTCTGTTTTTCTTCCATGATTTCCTAAGTGTTACTTTGAAAACACAAAAGTCTCTGGTACTTACTACAAGTATGAAATGTTTTTGCACAAGATACTGTAAAATGGCAGCAGGAAATCTTAACACGGGAAATACAGTTGCAGATACAGTTTTGATCAACAATATAGTGCACCTTGGGCTTAATTTTATAAACTTTCAGATATGATCTTATTTCCATGATCTCAAATAACTTCCCACATTGTTTTAACAAAATAAACTTGAACAGAGAAAGATGGAATGGTTGAAAAATACTTAGTTAACAAGATGAATGATTTTTTTCTTTCTATGAGTAATATGAATAGTTACATGGTCAGAATTCAGACCAATGCTATCTTCTATCATAGATCCTATAAAATATTCAAAATATACAAATTACCCTAAACTTATCTATAACAAGGTACCTAGTAAGACATTATACTGTTCTTACATGATTTGGGTTTTTAAATTTTTATTTGTATTTCTCTTTGTTTCTAAGTCACAAACCAGGAGATAGGATCACAGACGGGAAACTGGCCATCATTGAATAGAGACCCTTTTCAGCAACATGCTTGACACACACGCTTAATAAACAGAATGATGTGCTTAGGAGGGTACTATTTTTGAATCACAGGGTGAACAATTAATGATGGCTTAGAAGTGATAAGAAAAGGGAAAAAAGTTGAAGGGATGGGATTAGTTGAGAAGTGGTTGGGACCTTGTCTTGGCAATTTGTTACCTTTTATATTATTTTACCTTTAATTGACATATAAAACTGCATAACTTATTGGAGGTATGTATGAAATTAATAGTCATGAATGCAACATACAAACAACAAATCGTAACAGTTACCTTACCCAACATCTCAAGAATATTTTGTTGATGATTCAAAATTTGAAATCATCTCTCCTGAATAGTTTCTGACTATATAAATTTTATGATATTCAGAACTCCAATAAATCATGAAAATTGTGAAATCAAAACAAATCAGTTGGAAAATAATAATAATATGCAGTAAACAATTTTATTAAAAATTTATCCAAATCTGGACGTATATTTTAAAAAGGAAGGCATTTCAGTTATCAAAGAGGAGTAAGTAGGAGGGGAAAAGAGTGAAGAGAGCATCATGGGGGTGAATGTGCTCAAAGTACAATTAAAACATTTATAAAAAAAAATCAAGAACACGATCAGCATCAACAACTGGAGAAAGGAGAAACAGCACCATCTTGCTCCTGTTCTTTATGTCTGAAACGATTTTCCATGAATATCCATTATCTGACTGTCTCAGGATAGATAATAGTTACTTCTTGCATCTAGAGACTTTTCTTCTCCTCAGAGCTGTGCCTGTCATTCTGTAGACCCCAAACTACATGTGTCCATTCCAAAAGAAGTTGGCTTCTTTATAGTCTAGACTTGGAGATTATATTAGCAATTAGAATAACATGCCTTTTGATTACAAATGAATTAATTCATTATAAAATATATTTTAAATGATTATAATTTTAATAAACCGAAGAGTCTATTAGAGAAAAAAACATTTGAGCACAATATCCCATAAGATAAATATGTAAAAGACTCAAATAAAATCTATTCCATGGTCATGAAAAAAAGATTTTAGGCCTACTTAATATTTTAGAATTTGTCCTAAAGTAGAGTGTCGTGAACTTTGAAGACAAACAAATAATGTATAAAATATTAGAAATCATAAAATATAGGTATATTGTGACTTACAAATGTATTCATTAACCAGTTTAATAATTATCTATCTTTATGGAATAGTATGTATTAGTAATAAAACAAGGGGTTACATGTATGAACAAATTTGTATTTATGTGTGTGTATCTTTATTTAAAAGAATATTTTATATTTCAGTTTCTGCAGTGCCTCTTTTACATCTTTGTTCCTAAGGCTGTAAATCAGAGGGTTGAGCATGGGGATCACTAGAGTATAAAACAGTGAGGCCATTTTGTCTTGATCCAGAGAGTAAGCAGAAGCAGGGCGGAAATACATGAAGAGCAGCGTCCCCTGGAAAATGACAACTGCAGTTAAGTGAGAGGCACAAGTGGAGAAAACTTTGAACCTCCCCTCAGTGGAGTGGATTTTTAGGACCGAAGCAATGATGTAACAATAAGAAACAAGGATTCCTGAGATGGTGCTCAGCTCAATGAAACCAAAAATAATAAAAGTAATTAACTCATTGACCTGAGTATCTGAGCAAGATAATAACAGGATGGGAGGGATATCACAGAAAAAGTGATTAATCTCATTAGATCCACAGAAACATAACCTAAAGGTCATTATAGTATGAATCACAGTATCTATCATTCCTACTGTGTAAACTCCAGCTAGGAGGTGGCAACAAACCTTACTTGACATCTCTACAGCGTACATCAAGGGGTTGCTGATGGCCTTGTACCGATCAAAGGCCATCACTGCCAGCAGCATGCACTCCGCATCTACAAAGATACAGGTGAAGAAAAACTGCAAGGCACAGCCAACAAAAGATATAGATTTGTGCTTATCCATTAGGTCTACCAGCATCTTTGGTCCAACCGCAGTGGAATAGCAGAGGTCTGAGAAAGACAGATGGCTGAGGAAGAAGTACATCGGTGTGTGAAGCTGGGGATCCGTTCTGATTAAAGCAATCATTCCAATATTCGTCAGAAGAATAGTGAGATAAAGGAGAAGAAATAAAAGGAATAAAACCACTTCCATAGCAGAGTTGTTAGTAATTCCCAAGAGAATAAATTGCGTGATTGAGGAGCAGTTTCCTTCATCCATTCTTCTTTGTTATTTTCATGGTAGCAAAAAGCATTAAACAAAAAAGACAGACTTGGCTTTAATTTATCTATCCAAGAAAATTATTGTCAATATTGATAATCTAATTTCATTATGCAGAAAAATATTTTGTAGTTTCATGAGAAGGTCTAGAGCAGTGGTTCTCAACCTTCCACGCTTACATGCTCTAATATGGTTCTTGACATTTTGGTGACTCAAACAATGAAATTATTCATTGCTACTTCATGACTGCAAATTTGTTACTATCATGAATTGTAATTTACATATCTGATATGCAGAATATCTGGCACTCTACCATTGTTAAGAAGTCATTAGTCTCCCTCCACCAAAGAGTTCACAGCCCTCATGTTGAAAAACCATTGGCACAAATCACTGTTAAAGTGGCATTATCATTAGAAATCCCCCGAATATTTAAAGTGGGCAGATAACATTTTTAATCTAAATTAATAGATAATTTCTGTATGATTTTTATTGCTCATTTTAGACTATAGAATTGAGAAGTCTAAAATTTGTTATCAGATTACAATTCATCAGAAACAACAAAACTGAATAGGAAGTCCAAAGAAGCAAAAAGCAAACATTTCACAAAATTGAACAAAAGGATCAAGTTCATCATATTAATAAAAAGCTTAATGTCTCATCATAGCAAATACAAATAAATTAATGTAAATTAAGATATGGTTTAGCTACATGTTTAATGAGATCTATTTCTTTAAATCATCTGTCACTTGCCATGTACCACGCCTTGCTTTCAATCCACCAGATGCTAAAAACTAAGTCCTTATAAAAGAAATCATGCCTGCGTGAAAAAATATTACAAATTGCCCCGTACTGTTGGTTTGTTTATAAAGAAAATGATAATTCCTGCAAACATGAGGGACTTCTGAGGAGCACCTTCTGTTTCTTTGTATTTATCTGTCACACAGGTGTATGTTGAAAATGTTTGTTCATATACCTTGAAAAATGAATTTGATTTTTCTATATTATGTCCTTATGACATGTGGTTCTTGCAGAATTTAACTTACATGGATTTGTATTTATAATGTTTTGGTTTTATTATTATTTGAGCAAAATAGAAAAATCAAATTACATATGTATATCACTTACAGAGTTATTTTACAATGAAATTTTGGTTACTAAATCAATCATAGAAACCTTTATAAAGTTGCCTTAAAGCCATATTATGGCAGTTAAATTCATACAAGAATAGCAAGAAGATAAAATGACCACTACTAAATTTTAATCTGTATTTAACTGACATCAAGGTATAAAATTATTTTTGATCACTACTTAGTACAAAGAAAGAAAACACGGCATTATTTTCTTCTGTTTAAATTTAAATTAGAAACATACCTTAGATATTTATTCTATTCCTATCTCCAGCTACTGGAAAATGTGCATTTCATACTATGTTCCTGTGGTATTATTGGTTTATAAATATGTGAGAGTCTCTGTGTGTAAGTGGGAATAATTAAATTCCCATCTCAGTTTTTTTTTCCCCCTCAGGAATATAGCAACAGATTTGATCAATGTTGAACTTTTAATTCTGTAGCCTTGCCACCACAGGGATCCCTAACCCATGTTGAACAGAGCTTATGCATAGGATTTGTAGTATATAGTAAAACAAGTAATGAATTTTAAGAAGACTCTCTCCTAATGATGCCCAAGTCTTTTGTATTTTCTATATTGTTTCTCGGCTTCCTGAAACAAACTCCTCAACCCTGGTGATCCCAAGCAATGCTCTTTCCATTAAGCATTATCTATTCACTCACAACTCCACACAAAACATCATCTATATGTCTATAAAAACTATTCTCTGTGTTCACTAATCCTTGTATGGTCATGTTTAGTGGGGGCAAGGGATCCCTTTTCATTTTCCTCTTCATGACATGTAGGTATGGCTCTACAGAGTTCTGTTGGATGAATGGATAACAAAGGTACCATCTTAAATATTTTCAGATAGATACACTGGTGAATGATTTTAAATATAAGAATAAAATTTTGTAATGTAAAATGATGCATTAAAGGAAAATGTTCAATTTAAATCATTTGACAAATAACTTACATGTGCTTTTACTTCAAATAATAGTTTGAAAATTGATAGAAATCAGAAGTGTGACATTTCTGGGTATTAAAAATACCTTTAATCCCAGCACTTGGGAGGAAGAGTCAGGCAGATCTCTGTGAGTTCGAGGCCAGCCAGGTCTACAAGAGCTAGTTTCAGGACAGGCTCCAAAGCCACAGAAAAACTCTGTCTCAAAAAACCAAAATAAATAAATAAATTAAAATAAGTACTCTGCAGCTGCTATTTCAGATGTGACACCCTCAATGTTGACTTACCATTTTAACATATAAGTTATTGCATTCTTAATTTGAATGGAGAGCTAAATACTACATTAATATTTTATTACTTTTTTTTTAGAATAACCATGGTACAATTCACACACCCAGAAAAGCTAAGTAACAAGGAAGGTTCAAGGGATAGTGGTGGTGGGTCAACACATGAATCTCACTATGAAGAGGAAATAAAATAGACATCTCCTTTTTTAGGGATTTGGGGGCTGGGGATCAGAATAGGAGGAACCAAGTATGGGAAGGATGAAGAGAGAGAATACTGAGAGAGACATCTTGAATCTGTGGGCATCTCCGGGATGAAGTAGAAATCTCATGCAATGGAACCTCCCAGCAATCTATGAGGGTAATCCTAGCTAAAACTCCTAGCCATGGAAATACAGAGGCACTAAACTGTATTTAGTTTAAACATCTCCTGTAACTAGGCAAGACAAGACTTAAAGTGGAGGGATTGTAACACCAATCCAGCCACAAGACCTTTGTCCTATAATTTTTCTTGCCTACAAGATATGCTGGTGTAAGGTGGCACTGAAATTGTGGGAGTGATCAACCAAAGAGCCAAAGGATGGCCCAGCTTGAGACCCATACCATGAGAGAGAGCAGGCCTAGCCCTGACACTGTTTGGAGGGCCAGGACCCAGGGCCTAAGCAGCCCAGGGACCTAGTAGAGAACCAAACACAAATGGCTAAAAANAAAGTCAATGAAATGATTCCAAATGACATTCTGCTCTACTCATAGATGGGTATCTAACCCAACTGTCATTAGAGAGGCTTCACCCAGCAACCGATGTAAACAAATACAGAGACTCACAGCCAGACATTTGGTGGAATAAAAGAATCCTGCAGAAGAAGGGGAGGAAGGATTTTGCAGGAGCCAATGGAATCAAAGGTCAAGGGCACCACAAAAAAAACTCACAGAACCAACTAGTCAGGCTCACAAGGGCTCAGGAAGAGTGAACTAACAACCAGGGAGCCTGCATGTTACTGACATAGGCCCTTTGGATATAAATTACAGATGTGTAACTTGGTGTTCTTCTGGAACTCCTAACAGTTGGAGCAAGGGCTGTCGGACTCTGTTGTGATATCCATGGGAGACCTACACCTTTCTGAAGAGGTGGTGGAAGAGCGACTGGGTGGACAGAAGGGAGTGAAACCTTTGGTCAGGATGTAAAAGAAAACAAATAAATAGAAATGTTTATTAAAAAAAGTTTTTTTCTTTTATCATTTTCTCCTATATATAAGGCTTTTTAAAAATCTTTTTGTTTTTAAATTTCATTTTACATTTCAACCACAGTTCTCTCTCCTACCTTCCTTCCACCCCCATTTTCTTCCCCTCCAAGTCCACCTCCCATCCATTTCTCCCAACTGGTAAGGGCTCTCATAGGGAGTCAACAAATACACAAAAGGACACACAGAGACTGACATGTGTTGCAGAGGAACGGCTTACACAGATGCTGTGCTAGAGCAGAAAGAAGTGGACATGTGGATTTACCCCAAACCAAAAATCTATTACCAATTGATATCTACTTGGTGGTGAAAAGTTATTTTTCTTCAAGTGAGCCTCACTAGAGAAGCAGAATCCTCTTAAAGGAAGGCTGAATTCCCATCAGTAGATGCTCAACTGAAAATTAATTCAAAGGCAAATTTGGAAACTAGTCATTCCTTGTCTCATCATGTCCTTTAAATGATTTTTTCTGTATTTGCTTTCATTTTTTAAATTTCCCCCCTCTCTCCCTCCCTCCCTTCAGGACTTTTAGTTATATGTTTTCCAGTGTAATGTTTATTGGAATTCCTGTGTGCAGACTAGTGAATCTCTGAGACTATTTGTTTCTTTTATCCTGTTCTGATGTTTTTTAATTTATTTTAGTATATTTTATTTTTATCCTTTAGAAACCTGTATTTTTCATTTATTTTGCTTACCGACCACAGTTTCCCTACCTCCTCTTCTCCTGTTCCTTACTCCAACCTCCTGTCTAACCCCCACAACCCCACCTCCCACATCAACTCCTCCTCCACCTCAGTCTACTTTCAGAAAGGGACAGGCTTCCCGTGGGAGTCAACAAAGCACACCACATCAAGTTGAAGTAGGTCCAAGCTCCTCCCTTTTCATCAAGGCTGTGCAAAGCATTCCAGCACTGAAAATAAGTTCCCAAAAGCCAAGTAAACCACCAGGGACAGGTCTTGATCACACTGTTGGGAGTCCCACAAAAGGATCAAGCTATACATCTGTCACACCCATGCAGAGATCCTAGCTCATTCCCATGTAGGGTCCCCAGCTGTGGGTTCAGAGGCCTTGAGCTCCCAGCAGCTCAAGTCAGTTCTCTCTGTGGGTTACCCTCCTCTGACCTTGACGCCCCCTGGCTTTTACAGAACTCCCAGATGAGTTTATCCCAGGGGGTGAAGGTTCTCTGATGACAATTAGGGTTGTTACCAGTCATTGCAGGAGAAGGGCAGTTTCAGCCCTCTCTCCACCATTGTTAGGAGTCTTAGCTGAAGTTATCACTGTGAATTTCCTGTTTGTTTTCTAATGAGAAACATGAAGCAGGTAGATCCTAAAAGGACGGGAGGTGTAGAGGACCTTGGAAGAATAATGGAAGGGGAAAACATAATCAGCATATATGATGTGAAAAAATTACATTTTCAGCAAAAGAAAAAAAGAATAAATTGTAATGGAAAATGATGTCACCCTGTCTTATGGCAACAATTAATGTAAAAACCACATGTCCTCAGGAACCTGATATGCTGCTTTAGTGCTGACACATAAAGATGAAAACAGAAAAGGGAAAGGAAGAACAGGAAAGTTGTTTACTTTAAAGAAATTTAATATTTTTTAGATCATTACATTTGTATCAAGTAGCTTTATGGACTACTTAAAAGCAGTACTATGTATACATATTAATAGATGTATATTTACTTTACTAATGTTATAAGCTTTAAAAATCTATGTTCTGACATTTTATTTATGACTTTATTTATTTTTTTCCTCTTTGTGTCTCAGATACAACAGAAGTCCTTTGTTTAACAGAGATGGTATTCTGAGATTGAAAGTATCTTTACAGTTTATATTGCAGGTACATATCTAAGAAACTGAATAACAGTAAATACTTGATTGAGGATGCAAATCTTTGTACAAGAGGACATTTCACTGTGATTGAAATAGAGAGAATGGAAGAAAAATGGAGGGCTTGACAGTTTGTAACTCCAGTATAGAAGAATTTTATAGCAGAATCCTTTAAATAGCTTTTTTAAAGCAACATATGCCAAAGTTCTTTAAATTTTAACTAGTATGGACTTGTTCACATCTAAATAATTTCTTTAATAATAAACTCTACAATACATTTCCTTCCTCTACCACACAGGCAGATATTTAGATATAAGAAGAAGCAATTCAGCCCAAAGTCAATGAGCTGCCCACGTGGATATGGTATTTATTTTTCCTGAAGAGTAGTTCTTGTGTCTGTGTCTTTTTCAATTTTGGATTCATCTGATCATAAACACAAAGTTCAGTTTACTCAGTTTAATTCCACTGGCACATACTCATTCTTGAATAATATTGTTTCTTTGTGAAGAAATTCAGAGCACAAAAATGTAGAAAAATAAAATAAATCACATAATAGTACATTTAAGTCTAAATAACAAGATAGAAGAAGAATCAGAGTTGATTGGGAATAAAAGTTTCATTAGCAAAATACATTATTACAGTAGGATATATTTAGAGTCTAAAACAATTATTTAGATATTAGAATATGCTACAAAAACTTCATAATCTTTAACAAATTGATGTTATTGATTCATATGAATAGTAGTATATTAAACCTCAACTATCATAAATATGCTTGTGTAAATATAAGGCATGTTCTTAAAGTAATTTTTTATGTCTGAGCCTACTTAAGGTTTCTTTTACATCCTTGTTCCTCAAGCTGTAAATCAGAGGGTTTATCATGGGGATAATGAGGAGGTAAAAGACTGATGTCATTTTGTCTTGATCTAGAGAGTAGGCAGAACTAGGTCTGAAATACATGAAGAGCATGGTCCCCTGGAAAATCCCAACTGCAGTCAGGTGGGAGGCACAGGTAGAGAAAGCCTTGAACCATCCCCCAGCAGAGCTGATCTTTAGCACAGATGAGATGATGTAGCAGTAAGAAATGAGGACCCCTGAGATGGTGCTCAGTTCAATGAAACCAAAAAGAGTGAATAATACCAGTTCATTGAGCTGTGTGTCAGAGCAGGAAAGAAGTAGGACAGGAGGTAAATCACAAAAGAAGTGATTAATCTGAGTAGAGCCACAGAAACATAAGCTGAATGCCAATGAGGTATGTATGAAGCCATCTATAGTTCCCAACAAATAAATTCCAGTTAAGAACTGATAACAAACTCTACTGGACATGTCCACAGCATACGTCAGAGGGTTGCTGATGGCTTTGTATCTATCAAAGGCCATCACTGCCAGAAGCATGCACTCAACATCTATAAAAATAGAGACAATCAAGAGTTGGAGAAAACAGCCAACAAAAGAAATTGAATTTTCTCCAAGAAGGTCTACCAGCATCTTGGGGCCAACTGCAGTGGAATAGCAGAGGTCAGACAAAGAGAGATGGCTGAGGAAGAAGTACATCGGTGTGTGAAGCTGAGGATCTGTTCTGATTAATGTGATCATTCCTAGATTTGTCAGAAGAATAGTAAGGTAAACAATCAGAAATACTACGAACAAAGTTACTTTCATTTCAGGCTTGTTGGTAATTCCCAACAGAAGAAATTCAGGTGCAGATGAGCAGTTTCTCTTGTCCATTCTTCTTTGTGTATGATCTAAATAGTTACAAAACTTATTAACATAATGGCTTTTAAAGGTTTTTTTGGATACATAATACAGAAAATATTCATATTCATAGGCATGCACCAAGTGCACAAGCACACTAAGAACGCAGCTAACATAAAATGCAGTAGGAATATAGCATGATTATAGAAAAGTCATCATAGAGGAGAATCATTACATTGACTTTTACATCCATGTCTATATCCATCTATCTACTTATATATATATATATATATATACACACGTATATATACCTATCTATTTATCTGTCTACTTATCTACCTATCTATCAATTTATATTTTTAGGACATGATCTATATGACTTGTCTTTATCCCCATCATTCATTATTCAGTAAAATGTCTGAATAAAAAATGCTCATTTATAATCTCACATAGTGTGAAAAAATGACAAATTACAGATAAATCATAACATAAGATATATTTTATATAGTCTGTTATAGTCATAAGTATCATTATAATTTTATATTTTTCATTATAAATTTTATACATATCTATTCATATTAGCATACAGTAGATTAAGAGAGTCAGGGTACTATTTCAGTTTCTTAAGTGTTTACATAAATATGTAAAACAATTTCTTAATACCTATCACTCATCACTAACTACTGCCTTTCTAACTGCTTTTATTTACTTAAATATGCCAGATGACAAAAACCTTTAACAAATAAACTAGAACTTGCAAGAAGTGGCAACAGTTGCTTACAACAAATATTTTTGCATAATTTAACTCATAACTTTAAGATATATAAGCAAATGTGAAGTAATTAGCAAAATTGTGCAAATAAAATTCTTATGTATTTAGTGTTTACATGAGTAGTTCTGTGTAACATTTTGGTTATTTTTGTGCTTTATTATTTTTATACAAAAAGGGGATGGAGGAGAGAAAAAGAGGGCAGGTGGAAAGAGAATGAATCATAGAATAACAGTTTAAAGAGAAGCTTGATATTCTTTATATAGAACAAATAAAGAAACAAATTCTTAAACATATAATAATAAAGTGTTGCCTGTAGATACTAAGTAGAATTTACATAAATACCTAAGCAGTAATAAAGCTACTTATTTATTCTTTCTTGAACTTTAGTTCATGTCCAGGGAAGACTATAATTTTTTTTTGTATTTTTACAAATAACCACCCACCTGTGACAAGAGAGTCTTCCTATCCTTACTGTTGTACTTTAAAATAAGTTCATCACATTTATTTTCATCTGAGACTGTTGAGATTTAACTCTCCTGGGGCTCTGACTCTTCTGAGTTATTCCAATGTGATTAATTAATTACACTCATCTCTCAGTGTTTTTCTTCGGAATATGCAACCAACACACTATAGTTAACATATTCACTGCTTATCCTTTCCTCCATTTTTAGAGTGACAGATTAATGCTGATAGACATTTTTTTAGGGATTTTAGTGAAATCATCCATTCAATGAAACTGAAATTGAACTTTATGTAATGGTGTCTACATTCTTCCTTATTTTTTTCGTTTCTTCCATGTCCAAGGCAATTTCATCCATAACCTATTTAAAAATGTGCTAATGTGAACTGCGAAAATAGGAACATTCCCACCTCTTTCTTCCTCCCTTCAAGCATTATTTCCATGTATCTCCTTCATTCTCTTTAAAAGTAATGGCCTGTTTTCTTTTAATTATTGTTACACACAGGAACACATGTGAACACACATGCACCTGCATGTGCACATGTGTGAGAGCCCACAGTTTTGGACCAATTCCATTTTGACTAAAGGTCCGAGAATTCAAACCTATTCTTGCTCCTCAAGGACAGATAACAGGATATTTGGCCAACAGTGTGGCTACTGGATGTCTTGCTACTCAAAGATCAAACAACAGGATGTTTGACTTAGGATATGGTTACTAGGTGTTTTGAGATGTAAAGAGTTAATTAAGCTTGTTTCTTCCTTGGATTATGGGAAGGAGTCTTTTGCCTTCCCCTTTTAATTGGGGTACATAAGGACTATGAGTAATAAACCTGAGGGGGTTACAGTATTCCCTGGAAGCCCTTCCAACTCTATCTTCTGTCTCTTATCTATTTCTTTCCTCATTCCTCACTCCCCTTTTCAGGAACATGTAAACAAGTTGGCCAGTCCAACACAAAAGCATGCTTGAATACAGAAATTGCACCTGCTCTGTCTGTGTACCATTATTTGTATGCCTCCGTTTTCAGGACTAAATATTTGGCACAGGGTAGCTAATTGTGTATTCTTTCCTGAGGAACACTAATTTTTCCACTCTCAGGATTCTTTGTTTGTTTGTTTGTTGTCCAAGGTTTCTGTCCTGTCCAGTTCTGACAGTTGTTAAGTCCCAAAGAAATCACACAGAGGTCTATATTACCTATAAACTGATTGGCCCATTAGCTCAGGCTTCTATTAACTCTTATAACTTGTATTAGCCCATTATTCTTGTCTATGTTAGCTACGTGGCTTGGTACATTTTTCAGTATGGCAGTCACATCTTGCTTGCTCTGTGGCTGGATCAGGAGTACAGACTAGGACTTCCTTCTTCCCAGAATTCTCCTGTTCTCATTGACCCACCTCT
>LOEQ01015070.1:0-16363 GCA_001685075.1 Bramus lutescens
AGAAAAATGAGTTATTTTGGCGATCCCAATTCTTGCAGAGACAATAACAATCATCATAACTAACACCCAGGTAGTACTCAGAAAGCGCTAAGCACTTTAAACGTTTTCCATGAACGGACCCGACCATCTTGTCATGTTTGTGTGGTGCTTCACCTTGATCTTGTCTGGACTGAAACCGTCCGAGGAGACAAATGAAGTGCATTTCTGAACGTGTCTGTGAAGGCATTCCCAGAGATGATCTATTTACTTTAAAGGAGGACCTAGTGCAAATGGGGGCGGTACCATCCTGAAGGCTGTGAACAGATTATCCCTGCTCCTCCCGATCACTGTGAGGCAAACTGTTCCACACCATGCCCTTGTCGTGATAGACCCCAAACTCTGAAACTGTTATTCAAAATAAATTCTTCCATCCTTAGACTATTTTTCTTGGTATTTTTCATATTGGATAATGCAGCAGTTATTTTTACTTTTCTCATTTTGCAGATGAACAAGCAGAAATGCAAAGCAATTAGGAACTTGTATATGTTGCACAGGAAAACCTCTGTGGGTGTAAACACAAACTCCAGCTGAAGGCAACAATGGATTTCTTAGTTATAGCACATATCAATCAGTCCACACGCCACACCTAACATACAGACACATCAGTCAGGTGGGTTGCTTTTCTTACATCATCGCTTTTCACACAGATTTGTTTTATTTTACTTGCGTAATTTGTCTGCATTGTGAGTCTGTGCACCACATACATGCTTGGTGCCTAGAGAGGCATTGGATACCCTGGAACTGGGGTTACATACAGATGATTGTGAGCCCCGCTGTGAGTACAGGGAACTGGACCTGTCACCTGTACAGAGCCATCCCACCAGCCCCATATCATCGCTTTAGTATTCTTTTTTGTCATATATTTTACTCTCGTGAGTCTTCACTCTTAGAATTTTTGTTTTCCTTGACTACAAAATGATATGAGATGGGATGGGGTGAGGAAAGAGCTCATTCTGAACGTTCTTTGTCTGATTGTGTTTAGTAAAGACACTGTTAAAGGGCAGTACCTGGTCTTTAAAGTATTCGCTAACTGTACGTCACCTACTGAGCCCTTAGAGAACAGCCTTGGAAGGTGGCTTGTGCCCTGATATGCTGAAAGGTTCTGAGGTTTCTTAACTAAAGACTGAAATGTTACATAATATTAATTATTTTTAGAAAAAAATACACTTAACACCTACCCAAAGGCCATTGGTTTTGTCATAGCAATAATGGTTTGTCAGTGAGCTGGTAAATGTTACCAATATATATTTTTAAGGATTTGGGTATACATGTATGAGAATAATTATATAATATAGTATAATCAAAGATGGGAAAGAGGGCACTTGCCTGCCTTGGATGTCAGAATGTAAAATTCAAGGTCTGCACATGCTAACTTTGCTCTATGTATAGTCACCAAAGTAGGAACAGAGACCTGAGGTTTAACTGGTGGGCAGTGCTGGCACACTTTTGCCTTACTGGCCATCCCACTAACTGAGTATCAGCATCGGTGTTGTCATTCTTCATTACAATCAGTCATCTCATAACTGAGAATTTAATGAAATTGAAAGATGGGAACTCCAGACTTTTATTATGGTTATTTTTCATAAGAATAACAATTAGAAATGACCAAAATGTTGCTGTGACTTGATGTTTCATTAACTCATGGTGCATTGATTTGCCCAAAGATTAGACAGTGATTTCATATTATTGTCAAAAGTTATAAAGATAAGTAAATGATTAACCCATAATATCAAATTAAAAACAATTCAGAAATTCTTTCTGGGCCTTAACTACAGGTAGGCATATTTTACACACAATAACAGATCTTTTCCTCATTTTTTTCCTGTGTATCACATTATTGATACATAGATCAACAAATTGATCAATGATTTTATTTTCCTGTTAAATCTATCCGATTTTACTGAGTTAAATCATGAAGAACTTGGGAAATGTGATTGATGAAATCAAAACACTGTGTGTTTAGGGAAACGTGACCTTGAACCAACACGTTATAATATGCATGACCGCATATCACAGTATTTTTATTTCCCATGGGAAATGTTTTATGATGATTAATTGGAAGACTAAAATACTCTGAATTAGCTGCATGAAAAATTCCTGATTATCCAAAATAAAATATTTATAAAATTTTTGCTTTGCCTTTCTTTGTCTTTATTGGCTTTAATTCTGCAACTTTGATTAAGATGATTTATAATCTCCAATCCCTTTCTGCAATCCAGATTCAATCCTTTCAGATTGTGTCACAGTACAAATAGTTAAGAAATAATGGTGCCTCTAACAAACTAAATAGAGGTAGTTCTCTGAATACAAAATTGCAGGCAAAAATCAGGGGCACTGCCATAAAGTGTGTACGTTTCTGTATTTCTGAACATTTGGCATGGTGTGATATGACAGATTGTGTGCTATGTATTTGCTGTAATCCATCTCAAAGCTTAAAGTTGTATTCTTAGAGGAGGACCGCCTCAAAGAATGCGGTATTCCACAGTCAGGCAGAGTTTTGTTTTTTTTTTCACTAGATTCTGTGGTAGAAACTTTTCATTTTGCCAATGAAAAACATTAAAACTGGTACTTTCTAAATATCCCAGGGTAAATTAGTAAAAATAATACCCAAAATATATTGAAATTATACTATGTGGCAAGTATTTACACAGCGTGTTGTAGTTATTCATTTAGTTTTCAAGATACCTCTCTAAGCAAGGGGCTACCATTAATTTCCAGGTTATAGATGAGAAAGCAGCTAGAGAAATCCAACCCTTTGCCCAAGGTTTGCAGCTAGGAAGATGTGGTGCTTTGAAAGAAAATGGTACCCAAAGGGAGTGGCACTATTAGGAGACATGGCCTTGTTGGGGGAAGTGTGTCACTGGAGGGGTGGGCTTTGAGATCTTTTTCTCAAGCTTCACTCAAAGCGACAGTCAGTGGACTTCCTGTTGCTTGCAAGATGTAGGACTCTCAGCTCCAGCACCACATCTGCTTGCACGCTGCCATGCTCCCTGCCGTGATCATAATGAACTGAACCTCTGAAACTGCAAGCGAGCCACCCTCAATTAACTGTTTTTTTAAATAAGAGTTTCTGTGACCATGGTGTCTTCTTCACAACAATAAAAAAAAGCCCAAGCCAAGAGAGAAGACAAATCCCTAAAATTGCCCATTTTGTAAAATTACTACTGAAAGCTATCTAAAGCTTTAAGATTTTGACTTCTAATGAATTTTGTAAATATATGGCATACTGTGTAGAACTACACTGTTTTAAGGGTTGGGGAACTTAATGTGAACGGTAAGACAACTGGAAACCTAGCAAAGAGAAAAGGTTCTGAAATTCATCCAGTGTTCTCATATTCAATGAGGAGCTTCCTAAAATAAAGAATTTCTGAATTATTGTTTGCACATCTACTTGACGCTGTCCTATGATTCATGGTAGATAGTAATTTAGCTGCACTATGTGTCAATCACCTGTTAAGTAGGTAAAGACTGTTCCTTTGATTTCACTGACTTGGTATTCATTATATTCATAATTTTAAGTACTAAGGTAAGGACTTCATAGCTTTGATTTTCTTCTTCCTTTCATAATATGGTCCCAGTGTACTTGCAGCAAGTCCTGTTGATTCTTTCTCAGCCTCTTCCCAAACCATGCCGTTCCCCACCACAATGCCAGTGCTGGTCCATGCTACCTGATGCAGATTCCTATAGCTCTGTCTATAATTCCTTTCAATTCATATGTGGCAGCTAAAGGGATCTTTAGGAAATGTAAGGCGTCTTGCTTATAATAACGTCTTTCATTGGCATTCTATAGTTCTCCTTTCTCATTGGCTCCAGCCTTCCTTATGCCTGGATGGCACTTCCCGTCTTGCCCCCTCCACTGCTCTGGTGCTCAGTCTACAATGCTCTTTGTGCAACAATCCACATAGCTCCCCTTAGAGTTGCCTCATCCTGCCTTCAACATTACTGAAGACCTGCTATCTTTATGCTCTCGTCCTACTTCCAGTATCTTCTCTAAGGTTCCTATCACAACCTAACACTGTGTGGTTTCTTCTGGGCTGCATTGCTTCCTTACTCACTCTGAACCTTCCCAAGGAGACAAGTAACTCTCTAAGGTCAGGAGTCAGACATCTGTTATTGTTTCATCCACCCCCTGCCTCCATCCTTGCTCTCACATGAGAAAACGAATGATAATTTTCATAGGTCAAAGACAAACATGGAAATACTAGCTAGGGAGTCAAGTGTGGTGAAATATGGCTTATTTGTTTACAGTCATCAAATACCCCAAGTCAAAGCACTGGAATTCTAAGATACAATTTAAAATGTATTCAAATGCAGCATTTATGTGACAGACATTTTTCTAAATGTTTGACTTAAATGAGTTCATCTAATCCTATCAAAAGCCTTAGAAGAGAATAAAATTAAATCCTTTTACTGATGAAACCTGAGGCCCCTCCAAAACTCCCTCCCAGGGAAGGGGGATCTTTAAATGATAACTGTTCTGCCTGCCAGGGGAGGTTTCTACTGTACACGTTCTGAATAATATTTTTTCTGTGACATAGAATTGAATGTAGGGCCTCGTGCATGCTAAGTAAGTGCTTTACCACTGAGCTACGGGCTCATTCTCTGATTTAATTACCATGGACTTCTACGAAATGTGCAAGTCATCCTTGTATAGAGACTATGCTAATCTTCCCTGAAATATTTCATTTTTAGTGTATGTGTTGCTGAAGCAAACACAGAATTCATTTTGTAAAAGATGTCTTACCCAATGTCATTTTTTGTTGGGTTTGAAATTTTACTTTATATATTGACAAATTGTAGTTATACATACTCATGAATTACAAAATAATGCTTGGTTTAATACACCTCTTACCCTTGAGATCTGATATTTTTGGTGATGAGAACACCCAAAATTTATTTTCTGTGATACAGAAATATACACTATTCAATCCTTAGTTCTGTTTAACAAGAAGTATATTTGATTTCAAAAATTAAAACCAACCCTCTTCCTTCTATCCAGCGAATACTGTATCACTTTTAACTCTGCTAAGCTTTCCATGGGAAAACACTAGCATGAATATCTAGTGCCCTAGGAACTAAGCCAAATAGAACTAGGGGGAAAAAGAATAGCAATTATCCATGGGCAGTAGCCCAAGAGCCACTCCAGGACCCTGAAACTTGCCAGGCCTTCTCCCTCACCAATCCGGCAAGCTGACAATGGGCATTAATGATATTAACAAGGTCATGTGTTAAATATGCTTTCTCTCCCAAATCTCATCAACTCACAGGTGTCATCTGGCTTGGCTTGTTTCACTCCGAGCGTACTGGCAAAGCCCCTGTCTTTGACTCAAGCAAGGGTAGAACCAGCCTGGGGTCCCATACACAAGACCATCTGCCCACTGTATATCTGGGAAATTTCTCATACTTCATGAATGCTAATGAAGAAGACAATTTCTTGGCTAGAAATGATGCTGGCTCCCCAAGAAAGAACCAGGAGTCTCAGGATACTCTCAGAAAGAGGCAGAGACAATGAAAGTTTAGTGTTTGTTCTTTCTAAAGCATCCTTAAAGGCATAATTTACTCTCTTTTACCTTTTAGAAAAATTTCACAGAATATCTATCTCATTATAAAAACATAGCACATTGACAATATGTGCCCAAAGACCCATAAAGGAAGACTAAAACATTTTTTGCTACTTTGTGTATGTAATTGGTAATTTTTCTCAAGTAATTGTGTAGTTAACCTAGCATAAAGGGGTAGGTGAGAGAGCCTTGCATCGTACCCGTAGATTTTAGCTAGTACCATTGAATCAGGAGTCCAAACAAAATCTTGAGGACTGAACGCTGTAAGCACCGTTTTCTTCTTGTTTTCTATAACTAACTGGGTTTTGGATTTTTCTAAAGACAGGCATGTGCCTTAAGCAGTGACCTATGCATCTAATTATCTCAAGGTATAAATTGTGGAGACATTTTCTTGAGATGTGGAATTATTAGAAATTAAGCATTTCTTTGGTCTATGACTCCGGCCAGTGATTGAGTACTGCTTCATTATAATGCACTGATCACTCCTTTCGGTACCATCTATTTTGCATATTGTGGAAAATAGTGAAATGTAGAAAAAATAGGCCAAAGAAGAGCATTTGTACTTGCAACTACTGGCCACGTTTACTGTTTAGGTTTTTAGTTGCTTATTAACGGTACATGGATTCTTCTGGGCTGTTCTGAATATACAATTTGAATAGGTGTGCTTGATTCCTACTCAAGGGTAGTAAACAGGTTTTGAGACTTTTATGAGACTTCAGGTGCTTATGAAAGGTGACCTAAAACATCACTTGAAATCAGTCAGGCGACCTGGGCCAGGCTCAGTGACAACACAGGAGCAGAGACTTCAGTCAAATGGAAGAAAGGAGAGAATATGGAGACTCTCCATCTTGCAATTTTATTTTGCTATGATGGTTTCTATCTTGTTATTTTCTTTCAAAAGAGAGTGGGGTGAGAGGGCCTCGTCCCAGAGAGGTCTCTTAGACTCCCAACATGGATAGCACAATCTAGAGAAAGAACTGTCACCAGCAGCTTCATTTTTTTAATCTTGTAAGCTAAGTCATTCAACATTAGCAACCTTGGCTTTTGAGATCATAGGGTAATTATACACTAATGTAAAAACACGAGATTCTGAGAGATTGAGTGACCTCAAAAATCAAATAGTTGAACCTCTATTTTAGAACTGAAAAAAAATTGAAAGAGACTAAGATGACTAATTCAAGGGCACAACTTGCAAGTGGGAATGCTGGGCCAGGCTCCAGGTACCTGATCTTGTAGTTCAGACGCTGCCTCTCAGTGTACCCCTGAGTTTGGGGGATTTGAGGGCAAAAGAAATACCTTGAGAGCACAAATTCTTCAGGAGATAAATTCTACTTCAAAGTCATCTCTTTTCTGTGAGTTGTGAATCTTCTCAAGATTCAGTTACAGAAGTCCATTTGCTGTGTGTCTAGGACCAACCATTTTCTGACGACCACTTCCCAAAAGACAATGGCACACTTGGCCAACAATCCTGAGCCCCTTGAACAGCTTTCTTGGGGTCATTTTACTCAGCTGACCTAAGCAGAAATGCCACAGAACTTCCATGTGACAGAGTTTCTAGAACTTCTCACCATGGGCATAAAAGCAGACAAGCAAATTGTTTCAGAGAACAGTTGTTCTTTTGACAAGAGATAGGAGCTTCCTGTAGGCTCTTTGCATCAGCTCAGAAGTGTTTTCCACCATAAACCTGAGGCTCTTTGGTAAGGATAACCAAGGACTATACAGATGCACAAGTCTAAACATGACGATTTCCAAAGCATTAGCACATAGACTAGCAAGGCTTGGAGAGAGGTCATCACTTCAAGGTGTATTTAGGCAATTGCCTTTTCTTATTATTTATTAATGGTATTAATTTATAAATACTTTATCTGTTTTGTGAATGATCTATCTTCATGGTAACTGTCAAATATGTTATTACTGGGTATTAAATTAGAAGATGAGTCTTTTAACACCTATCAAATATAGGTAGGTCATTTCTACACCATGATCTTTAGGTGTTGGAGTTAAAATCAAGGGTAATTTTGGGTTGAACTTGCCTGTTAATATACAAAAAAGTAAGATAATTTTCCTTTAAATCTGGGTAATTGCTGTCACCCTCCACTTTAATTGAACCTTGAGACACAGCCAAACAAATATTTTGCACAGGGTTTTATCATTAGTTTACATATAGGTATTTATTATACAACATAAATGGAACGCAATACAAGCTTTAAAAAAATAAAGGGTCTCCTGAGAATAAGGCATCAAGACTATTCATACAGCCAGATACCCACCCTCTCTTCACTAGAAGTGAAAATAGATTTTTTTTTTACCCTTCAACTATTAGACCGTTTGCGGCTGTCAGTTAGCTGCTAATTGCCTCTCTTCTATTGGGTATATCTGCCTCTATCTCACTTTTAGCCCACAGCCTTGAAGTTTTACTAGTTGATAAATGCTCCAAATTTTTTCAGAGCTCTTCCCTGAGCCCTGTTCATCACGGAGTCTCTATTAGGGGCTGATTATTCTTAAAGCCAGCCTTTAATTATCCAGATGCCAATTAGTCGGAGTCTGGAATGAGACACATTCTGCTTTTTCCCCTTTTCTTCTCTGCCGCCTGCCTTTTGGCCAGAGTACAGCTTGTTAGCTCTTTCATGAATGGAGGTGGGGCAGAAGTAGAGATAAATGCCTAGAGACTTGAAGAAGCCCATTTTGTTATATGGGAGCTCTGGCTGCAAGTTTACAAAGATTAGAAATCAAAAACGCACAATAAAAGGAAACGTCATCATGTCTATCTCATTCCCAAGCTCTCTCAGATTCCCATTGCTGGAGTTACAATGGAAGCTGCCAGCATGGCCCTTTGTGCTTTATTCTGTGGCAGGAAAGCCCGTTCAATGAGTGCTTTGCTTGGTGTTGAACCTTTTCTTACCAACAGATATGGGGAAGTCAGCTTTCCTGGGAATTAAGGCAGAACGTTGTAAATTTACCACACTGTTAACTGGAGTAGCACTAGCTAACAGTAGAGTTACCATTTCCAGTGCATTTCCTGTCCTTTTTTATCTTGAACTAAAAAAGTAGGGCTAAGGGAGAAATCAAGGAAAAAAGATGCTTTTATGTAAAGCATGCAAAAATGCCATGCCAAATTTTCATTTAAGATAGATTTTCATTATTCTACATCTATGGAGATACAAAAATAAAATATCACTGAGATCTAGGAATACAATTTTGATTCATTTTAATTAGTTGTTCACTTTTCTAAGGGTTGCTTTCCATTTTAAAGAAAATATAATTTTGAAGAAAGAAGTCTCTTCCTCAGGGGATTTGATGGCAATATTTGATTATGAAAGGCAGGGGCTACTGTTCAAACACAGTGCGTATGAAGCGTGGATCCTAAAGTTCTATGATTCTGGCATCAAGCTATTTGATATTAGAATATTTCAGAATATAAAGATCTGAGAACTGGATTTTCCTTCCTATCTACCATATTCTGTAGTTGATATACCTAAAAGTTTCCCTTGAATGGAGAAAAAGGTAAAAGAGAAAGACCTTCGGAAGGCATTTAAAATGAATGTAGACATAAAGAGGAATTTAATACCTTTGAAGGGAATGCTAAATGGCATAATGAATCTCTACGGGAAGAATGGGACTGTCTTTGAAGATAAACATTTTCATGAATAACTTAAATGTGATTATGTGTGAGAGGCTGTTTGGCTGAGTTACTCTTTCAAGAAATCTTTATACCGTGGAAAAGAACAAAGCCTAGAACACTATTGAAATCTTTGCTCTGCAACTGGTATGGTGACCTTAATACATACAACCTCCATGAGACTGAATATTCTTAGGTGTAAACTCAGGAAGGAAGGTGATGGTGCCCAATGTCTTCATCAAGATTAAAGGAAGAACCAAATAAGAAGTGTTTCAAATGCCATCTAGATCCGTGTGTGTTTTTAGGAGTCATGTGATTCATAATAAGGTTCCTTTCGACATTCTAAAACTAGAGGAGTGCACCAGATATTCTAGTTTGTATCTCTAACTCCTCTGAGCATCTAATAAAAATGAAGTGGTAAACATCCCCCAAGCTGTGCTATCACCATGCATGAGCAGAGAGATACAAGAAACAAGTGATATAAGTCAGCCCTTGGCTTTTCTAAAGACTTATACCCATGAAAGTTTTTCTTTTCTTTCCTTTTTGAGAATTTTGTCTTTGTTTTACTTTCTCGTTAATAAAGCTCACATAAAATTCACCATCTTAGCTAGCTAATTATAAAATCTGATGCCCATTTGCAATGTTATGAAGCTCTCATCACCCTACCACAGACACTGCTGACATCGTTGCCACTGGAAACTCCATCCTAGAAATCAAATCCAGCTGCCAGTGCTGACTATAACTCCTCTGCCTCTAGTCCTTTACAGAACAGTTTCCTAGGATTATACGGGTTCAAAATGATGGACTGAGAGGAGTGAGAACTACTGATACTCGTTTAGACAAGATGATGAGTTCCCTTGGGAAGATTTGGGTGGCTAAACAAGACTATTGAAGTAATTCCATCACCTTATTAGATACAAGTATTAGTAATTTTTTTCTTATATTGTGGTGTCCCATGCTGAGAGATTTAGTATGGTATGAAAATGATAATGAAGCTGTGTCATTTTCTTCCTTCCTGTACATGTGTTTTGGGACTGTATATAACCTGTCATTGCTATGGTCCTCCTTATCAGTCAGGTCTGGGATAATGGCCCTTGGGTACTTAAGAACACAGGTGTGGCACACTCAAGCAATTACTATAGTACCATCTCTCTGAAGGAGTTCCATATAGCAAATAGGAACTGAAGTTTGGCTTTATGGAAGGAGACACTCTCCTTCCTGTGGCTCTTTTCCCTCACTGACCTAGTCTTACTAGGTTTTGACCAGCCATCTCTTATTGGTGTTCTCACTGCCTGGGCCTCTGAAGATTCCATTGTTATAAATTTCTTTTCATTACTATAAGATTTTCTTATTTTATCTAGTACTTTTAACAAAATAATTTGAGATCACATAAAATGCAAGGAAAATATATTTCTGGTAGGACTATTAAAAGCTTAAACTAAAATGAGAATTAAAGGACAGAGAAAGAAAACTCAATTGTTGTGCCAGAAATAGAATCATTTACCTTCCTCAGTTGACATTTGAGATTAACATTGAGAGTCTTAGTAGCCAAGACAAAGGCCTATTTTCACAACAACCATTTAAGAATCCTATTAAATTAATTCCCCTTGTATTATCACCATGTGGAATCTTCCTTGGTTTTCTGATCCTCTCTTGAGACTTCAATTTAACCAATCATCTTCAATCATAAAATTTTCTTCATTCAAGTGTTTACTATTAAAGCTTAATGTGTGTGTGGTGTGGATTTGTTCTTTCTCCTGTCTTGAATTTATGTTGAGAAAAGGTGAGAAAGTCACATAAGCAGAAAGCACAAACCAGTCAAACCATATTTATACAGACTGAATTGTGTCAACACAAGGTTGGATAAGCTTGAGCTAAGGTGATCAAATCCTTCCCTTCTCAGCTTCCCTGGACAGTTATAAAGGCACGTACCAAGCTTTGTGGGTTTTCACCGCCAGAATCTTTCATCACACAACAATCGGTATCTCTGAGACAGTACATCTTCTCTTCTATACTTAGAATGAGAAATGAGAGTCAATGATGAGAAAGCCATTGGGCAGTGTCATAGTCAGTGCTCTGTTGCTGTGACCAGACACCATGACCACAGAAACTCTTCTAAGGAAAGCATTTAACTGGGACTGGCTTACAGTCACAGAGGTCTAGTCTGTTAATGGCATGGCAGGAAGAACGTCAGTACACAGGCAGATATGGTGTTGGAGGAGCTGAGAGTTCTATACCTGTTCCTCAGGTATCAGGGAGAAAAGAGTCACTGGGCCTGGCTTGAGCTCTTGAAACCCCAAAGCCCATCCTCAGTGACAGATTTCCTGCAACAAGGCCACACCTACTTCAACAAGGCCATACTTCTTAATCCCTGTCAAGTAGCACTAATCCCTAAAGACCAAGCATCCACATATATGAGCCTATTCGGTCCATTCTTATGCCAATCTACCACAGGCAGATATGTTTTACAAGAAGATATTTGTTCAATAGCAGGAAGATTTTCAGAAATGTACCATGTAAATCAGAGTACATTAATGTTGTTGCAGCTATGTTTGTACCACCACTACTTAGCACAAGACTTAAGAGATCAAACAAACAAAAAGCAAACAACAAGAACAAAACAAAGAACAAAACAATAACCAAATTGAACATGTTTTGCTCTAAAAATAATTGTTTAGGCTCTTGGGATTTCCATAGAGCATACCGAACTGTGCTGACTGCCTACTAAGCGAGGCACTACGGGAGAGTATTTGTGTGTTTACCATTGGTGGCCAAATGCAAGAGAAAGAAACGAAGCTGTGCACCTTAAACTGGGACCTCATATGTTTCAACTTGAGCCTGGAGTCCAAATTATTTGTAAATGCTGTAGCCATAAACTGCTTTATGCCATTTTTTCCAGGTTTCTAGTCCAAGATGGTGGTTTTCAATACATGACCTCATTATTTTCACAAAGACTTTCAACAAATTTCACTGCCCAAATCTTTTTATCTCTAGCCACTCTATCTGCCATATACTCTATTAAGCTATACAGGTACAAAGTGCAAGCTGTTTATGTAACGTGAATGGGAAACCTCCCAAAGAAAACCCACTGTGGTCCGGAATGCCCCGCAAAAAAACCATAAAATCATATGCTCATTTTTCCATTTTGTAAAAATGAACATAGTATTATATTTCCTATACATTTTAGGAAAATGGACAAGATTATTAAAATTATCTTGAGTAGCTCCCATGGCGACAACATAATACACACAATGATGTTTAATAAATGCAGTAAGGCAATAACTTCTTAGTAAATTACTGTATACTAGACATCATTATAGACTAGCCAATAACATGGAAATTCCCGTGCTCTTTATAACAAAACATAGCATTACTGCTGGATTAGTTTATATTGTGTCATATACACATGATAATCCTATTTTAAACATGAAAATCTGATTATGCTCATTTTTTTCTAATATTAGAAATAATAATTGTGGGGCAACATTTACCTGATTTCCAACCAGCTTGTTCTTTGAAATCTATATTCACATAGCTCTTAACACCTCCTACCCCAGCTTAAACCCAAGGGTCATTTTCCACTGTGTTAAAGTAATTTACTTTACCAAATACAATAGTTTATGTTTCTCCTTTAGTTCACCATAGACCATGTCTGGACTCCCTAGGGAAAAAAGTCAGAGAAGAAACACAGCTATCTCCAGATTTAAAAATCAAAAACCTAGGAAATTATGGTGGCTTCCATTGACTTGACATCTTGTTATGGGCATCATTAGTCCAGTATGCACAGATCTGCCATTGGCCACAAAGGGAAGAGAGGCTCATTAGCTCCTGCCTGGTCGGTCTCTTTCTGAATTGAGTTCTACTTTGTTTATCCACTGCATTTGTTACTTCCACATATACAAAAGTGTTGGGAAAATTCAGAGACTTAACTTACCTATTTTGCAAATTAGTCAATTTAAACCAAGCATGGTTGCACTTGCCTTTAATCCCATCACTTTAGGCAGAGGCAAGATTTCTACACAGGGAGTTCCAGGGCAACTAAGACTACAAAGGGAGACCCTGACTCAAAATGTTTTTTAAATAAAGAAAGAAAACAAGCCAATTTAAAAAGTAAACAGACTTGAAAGTCACTTCATAAAATATATGTGCAAGACACATACAAAGAGGGAGTGTATCACTAACCATTGGACAAATGCAAATTCAAAAGATGGCACTCTACACTAGACATTCTAAAGAGGAATTGACACAGAGGGTCAGGAAGGACTCAGAGCAACTGGAAGTCTCATTCATGGTAGGTGAGAACGCAAAATAATGCAGGCACTTAGGAAAACCTTGTGAAATTAAGCATGCATTTCCCATGCAAAGTGACAATTTTGACTTAGATATTTCACCCATGTTTCCACACATGTTGTTCTTTGTAGCTGTGGAGCTTGTCCTAGAACTCACTCTTGTGGACCAGGGTGGCCTTGAATTCACAGAGATCTGCCTGCATCTGCCTCCCAAGTGCTGGGATTAAAGGTGTGTGTTACCATCACCTGGCTCAAACTGCACTTTAAAAAGATAAATTCATTATATAGGAATAATGTTTGAGTATGTCTTTCCCTTAACTATCTGTCTGACTCATTCTCTTTAATGCAGGGTGATATAATTGACATCAAATGATTGAGCCTTGTGACCATGGAAATAACTTTGATAATCTCAGAAGTCCCTTCTGTGGTTGTGTTCATGACACAAACCATTTCTTTCTCCTTCTATTTACATTCTGAAGATACACTTGCTGTAGGGTCCATTCCTAGCATCTTCCCTCTGTCTTATAAACAACAAACACATTGTCACTAGAGGAGTAACTTACTCTCCATAAATGAATATCCCATCACTAAAAAATTGAATTAGCATCCTTCATCAGAATCTTTTGAAAAATCTCTACCCTTATAAAGATGATAATGCTTAGAATCAACTGAACAAACAGATTGTTTGAGCAAGAAGGGGGAAAAAAGCACTATCATTCATCCACTGCAGGTTTAAAAATGGTATGAGCCTCAGGTATCAGAACAAGGGTCAGTTGCTGAAGTTACAGGGTTTGCATATGTACAAAGATGAGCCTTGAATTGAGAATGGGCCTCCTTGGGAATTAGCCGCTTTCATTCAAATAGTGATGCAGAGGTTAGGTACACAGTAGTATAAGGTCACAGATGTTATTGCAGCAGCAGCAAAAGTTGAGACTGTCTGACTCCCCCAAAAGCCTCACACAATGCTGACATAGGAGTATTCAATTAAATTATTAAAAACCTTCTCATTTGCAGTTTCAGCAGCCATTGGTGAGGCTGCACAGTGGCCACAGTGGATGTGGTTGGGTAAGGCTGAGAAGTTGGCCACCATAAACCAACAAGCCAAGTTCAGGGAGAAAGCTTAACAAAAGAGACTAGTTTACAGCAAGAAAATGCTGTTGTGGAGTAGGGATGTTACAGATAATGACAAGGCACAGTATCTCTTACAAGCATAAAAGGCAGCTCCTGAGTGTGTTCACTATAAACAAATGACAAATATTTGAGAAGTGTTAACCTGATTTAAACATTACACAGTGAACATATGTGTTTTAGAACATTACATAATATTTTATCAATAGGAACAATTGATTGTTGTGTTTTTACATTAGTTAAAAAATTAAGTCAACAGGCTGGAGAGAGGCTCAGCATTTAAGAGGACATATTGATCCTGCATAGGACTTACGTTCTGTTCTCAAAACAGACATGGTGATTTATAACCATCTGTAACTTCAACTAAATTCCACGTGTACGAGGAACATACATGATGCACGTACATGTGTGTAGGCAAAAACACAACAAATATAAAATTCTTAATTAAAAAATTTAATAAATCTTAACACTAGATGCTATGGTAGTATATTCCTGTAACCTCAGCACACAGAAGGTGGATAAAGGAGGATCAGAGGTTCAAGACTGGCCTCTACTACATGATCCTCTGTTTCAGAAACAATTAATTAGAAAATAAGTTTTAATGTTACAAAAGGAAAAATAGTGCCGCTGTGAGCATGGCAGTATCTCCAGGTCTGCACAAATCTCCGCCCATTTCTTTTAAGATGAGTTTTGAAGATAACAGGACAGAAGCCTATTGGAAAGGGAAACAGAAGGGATGGGAAGGAAGGAAACACCAGGATGCTTGTGTGTGAAGTCATGCCAGTTGGTAGTTTTCTACCAGCAAAGTGTGAAGAAAAGTCTTCCAAAGAAGAGACGATCAACTGAGAATTTCAGACGCATGGTGCAGAATGAGTGGGCCAGAGGCTGTTTGGATAGACACAAGTGTCAACCTAAGAATGGCATGAGCTGGACAGAGTAGTCACGTGTCCTGCACCACCCCTAGAAGGTCAGAAATAAACAAATCAGGCAAATTATGGGGTTAGTAAGAAACCAGGCCCTAGGGAAATTCCAAGGAATGCAAACAGTTAAGAATCTCAGCAATAGAGGAGAGGGTACCTTAACTACCCTTCCCCTGAAATCAGATTGATGACTACCTTAATTGTCATCATAGAACCTTCACCCAGTAACTGATGGAAGCAGATGCAGCGATCCACAGCTAAGCATTGAGCCAAACTTCTGGAGTCCAGTCATAGAGAGGGAGGAACGATAATATGAGTAAAGGTGCCAAGACCATAATGGAGATACCTACAGAAACATCTGACCCGAGTAAGTTGGAAGCTCACTGACTCTGGGCTGACAGCTGGGGAACCTGCATAAGACCAAACTAGGCCTTTTGAATGTGGGTAACAGTTGTGTAGCTTGGGTTTGTTTTGGGACAATTTGTGGGGCCACTAGCAGTGGAACCAGTATTTATCCCCAGTTCATGAGCTGGCTCTTTGGAGCCTGTTCCCTATAGAGGGATACCCTGCTCAGTCTAGATAAAGGGGGAGGGCCTTGGTCCTACTTCAATTGATGTGACAGACTTTGTTGACTCCCTATAGGAGGCCTTACCCTCTCTGAGAAGTGGATGGGCCTGGGAAGGTGGGGGAGTTGAAGGACAGAAGGGAAAGGGAACTGGGATTGGTATGTAAAATAAGATTGTTTAAAGAGAAAGAAAGAAAGAAAGAAAGAAAGAAAGAAAGAAAGAAAGAAAGAAAGAAAGAAAG
>LOEQ01015071.1:695-16360 GCA_001685075.1 Bramus lutescens
CTAGGGACAGTGGGTGGTGTTGGGGGTTGGGGGATGACCATGTACACGGGTCAGGAATGCACTCACCCCTCTGATGGATGGGCTTGCTGCACGAACAGTGCCCTTGCTGGCCAGGGGACTTTGCAGACCTCAGAGTAATTCTTTATGTTACAGTTTGTTTCTGAGATTGGAGAAATGCTAATCTTTTTTTTCCATTTCTACCACAAATCATGTCCCCATAAATTCATGGCTATATTAGTTACATATGGCATTATTTTTCCTATTTGTCCTAATGGCTCTATATATCCCACCTATAATGTACATTGTTTTACCTGATAGAATGTTCCAATTATTAGAAGGTGAATATTTACCTCCTGATGGTGTCAATTTGGGTGCCAACATTTTGGTAAAATTATTGTTATATTTGCTCCTGTGTCTACTAACCCTTCGCTTTCAATGCTATTCATTTTTATTTTTAATGTTGGTCTCTGATCATGTAGAGAAGTCGCTAATGTTCTTGTTTTGTGGCCTGTCTTGAATTTATTTTGCTTTACTTAATGAAGTTGTTATATCCTTAATCACATGTTGATCAGTGTTGATTTTAACAACAGGCATTGAATCTTTTCATTGCTCTGTGATTTAGTTTTTACAAAGCTTTCCGGACATGATTCAATCAGATTTGATACCAGTTTCTGCAGGAGATCCTTTATGGTATTTTCTGATGGTATGGCCTTATCCTGCCTGTCCCATCCAGCTCTGCATTTATTATTTCAATGGTGGTGTTTGCCATGCATTCTGCATACTCTAGAAATTGAGGCCTTTTATTTGGATTGCCTCTAGAAAAGGATTGTTTCTATGAATGCCTTGCCCATAGTCACTTTTCAAATGACCTTGCTTACCACACACAAATAGAACACTTGATGTTTTTATTTTTATTGAAACTTTTAGAAATTATTTCTCATATCAGAGTAGTGTCATAAACTACATCAAGTATAATTCAAATACATTCATCTATTCATGATGATCTTGCCTTTAAAGTCATAATTACAATTTTTTGATTCTGGATTAACGTTTTCAAAAGTCAAATATTTGATTAATATTTGTCTGGCTTCTGAAACTGATACTATTTATTTACATCTGAAGTCAATCTTTGCAAAAAGTTTGTGAAGGCTTCTCTTCAGTCTTCTATAATTTCATTAAATGACTCCAACAGCTTTTCTGAATCTTCAAACTTGTCCCAAGAATTTGAATCTGTCAAATGACACAGCACCAAGATGTGATCACCAAATTCAAGCTGCCTTTGTAACTCAGTGTAATGACCTTCACCTAGAAACTGAATGTGGGAATTATTAATACTTCTAGCAATGTTTTAACGCTTTATGTAATTAGGCTTTCTCTTTCTACCATCCTATCCATTGTAATTGAGAACCAGTTTCCAATACTGCTATTATTAAATCTTTCCAGTCTTGGGAGATAATTATGATCTCAGCTGCTAATGAATTTTATAACTGCTTCACATGGGGTGAGTGCATATCATACAAAATGACTACTTCCTTAAATATCCTCAAATCAAATATTTCTACAGCATTCTACTTAACTTTTTCATAACCTTGTTGGTGCATATTGTCTACTGGTCATTCTTATATAGTATGGGGATAAACTAAGATTGGCTTTCTAACAAACTTGGGCCACCCTTCTTCAGTTTCATCATGCAGTGAAACAATAATTTCTTGTCTATTTCCTCAATCTTTATCTGAGTATTTTTCTTTTTTAATATTTACACAAGCTTATTTGATAAATATTAGTTTTCAATTTACAATGACAATGATTTGTAATCACAATAACATAATAATAAACACAATAATTATTTAATGAGATTTTGTTTTGTTTTTTATTTATATTTAAAACAGTCTTTTCTCATTTTATATACCAATCCCAGTTCCCCCTCCCTCCCTCCTCCTGATCCTCCCACCTTCCACACACCCCACTCCCATTCACTCTTCAGAGAGAGTAAGGCTTCCCATGGGAAGCCAACAAAGTCTAACACATCATTTTGAGGCAGGGCCAAGGCCCTCCTCCATATTTCTTATCTCAACAAGGTGTCTCTCCAAAGAGAATGGGCTCCAAAAAGCCAGTTCAAGCACTAGGGAAAAATCCTTGGCCCACTGACAGTGGCTCCACAGACTGCCCCAGCCATAAAACTTTCACCCTCAACCAGAGGGCCTTGTTTGGGCCTATGTAGGTTCCCCCACTGTGAGTCTGGAGTCAGTGAGCTTCCATTAGCTCAGATCAACTGTATCTGTGGGTATCCCCATCATGGGATTGATGCCCTTGCTCATATTATTGCTCTTTACTCTCTTTGAATGAATTCTGGGAGTTCATCCCAGAGCTAGCTGTGTATCTCTGCATCTGCTTCCATCACCTGCTGATGTTTCTATGATGACAATTAAGGTAGTTATCAATCTGATAATAGGGGAAGGCTAGTTTAGGTACCCTCTCCATTATTGCTTAGGGTCTTAGCTGGGGTCATCCTTGTGGATTCCTGGAAATTTCCCTAGTGTCAGGTTTCTTGCTAGCCCCATAATGGCAACCTCAATCAAGATATCTTTCTCTTTGCTCTTCCTCTCTGTTCTTCCTCCTTCTCTGCCATCCCATTCCTTCATGTTCTCCTCCCTCTCTTCCTACACCCTTCTATCTCATATTCTTCCCTGCCTTCTTTCCACACCCCCACATGCTCCCAATTTTCTAAGGAGTTCTTTAGTACTTACTTATCCAAGAAGGGTCCATTATATTCCCCTTGTTACCCAGGTTTTCTGGGGTAATGGATTCTAGGCTGGTTTATACTTAGCTTTATGTCTCATAGCCTCCTGAAAGTAGAAAAGCTTCTGTAAGGCAAAGGACATAGTTAATAAGACAAAATGGCAGTTAAATGATTGTGAAAAGACCTTCACTAACCCCTCGTCAGATAAAGGACTAGTCTCAAAAATATATAAAGAGCTCAAGAAACTAGACATCAAAATACCAAATAATCCAATTAAAAATGGTGTAGATATCTAAACAGAGAATTCTCAACAGAAGAATCTCAAATGGCTGAAAGACACTTAAGGAATTGTTCAACATCTTTAGCCATTAGGAAAATGCAAGTCAAAACAACTGTGAGACACCATTATACACAAGCCAGAATGGCTAAGATCAAAAGCACTAATGACAGTTTATGCTGGAGAAGATGGAGAGCTGTGGGAACACTCCTCCATTGCTGGCCAGAATGCAAACTTGTACAGTCACTTTGCTAATAAATATGGTGATGTTGATGGAAGCTGTTTGTTTGTTGCCAGACTCTCAGACTTGAAATATTCACAGAGAAACTTGTTGGAGGAGGCTGGATACATACTTTACATTAGCATAAATAGTAGAAGAGGGGTTTATGTCTTTTATAATAAAAAATAAACTTAGTCAAGTCAGGAGAAGAAAGTAACTACAACTATCTAGTATTTAACCCCATCAAAGACAAGAGAAGGGAAATAATATTACTTGAGTAAGCAGGATGTGCAATCAAGCAATTTCTAAAAGTGAACAACAGATGACAGAGACAACTGGCTACCTGGGCAATCACCCAAAGTCTCTTTTGGAACACTGGAACAACCAACTTTGGCTAAGGCCTAGAGTAACTGACAGACCATTTTCAGAGGCAAGAAAAATTTCAAAACCATCTTACCCTGTCTTGGCAAGATTTGACAGTATTTTTTCTTGTATCCTGCTTGTACTGTCTGGATGTTGTGCATTTTGTCAGTGGTTGATGCATGGGCCATTCCTTGGCCAAAGGCCAGTTTTGTCAAGAAAACAAGCTTCAAGTGAATTGTCTTCAGTGCTTAACATTCTCTCAGGAATAGATTGGTGCTGCCAGGAGCAATCATATTTCACTTCAACAGAACCCTAAGTTTGTTTAAATTCCATATTCTACAGCACTTTGAAGTGGTTGAATATTACCTATTTAGGTAGAAAATGATGTCTATGTATCTCAAAAACCTGATTAGTCTAACTATAAGTATGACAAACATAGATAATTATTGATCTATAATTCTTAGTACCTACGTAACTTAAAAACTAAGATTTCATATTAGAATAATTTACAATAAACAACTGTGAAACAAATGAAGACAATGACCTCAAAATGTAAATAATGTATAAGTATCTTGATCAGAGGTAGAAATGTACATTGCAATATGATAAATATATCCTAAAATTGTGTCAATATAGAAAATGTTTTAAGTAGGGGTAGAAGCATGCATTCATACAACATGACAGAATAACATTGTTAGATACACAAGTATTGTAGAAGAAAATAGGAATATATTCAATATAATTTAAGTTTGTATCAATATACAGGAATCTATACCAATATAAATTGCCAATAAATAATAGCTCACATGTATTCACTCTATTACTCACTATTATTATTAATGTGAGTAAGCTCACAGTATAATGTTATGTCTATCACTTTTTGGGATGATTGTTATTAGTTTCTCTCAAAAAATCCACCACAAGCTCTTTGCCATGGTTCATTCTCTTCCCATAACTTTTTTATTTCATCAGTAGTAAAACACATTACGATCTCTGCTGGGTCTATACCTGCTAATTGACGAAGTCTCAATTTATCTTTTATAAATAATTCATAGACATTTTCCACATAAGTTTAAAATTTTTTACTTGGTATATGTGGTAACAAGATCCATTCTAAGATAATATCCCTCTGCATTAAAATTCCTGTAGGAGAAATTCTGGAAGGTAATATGAATAGAATACAATTAAGATATTAAGATTTGGATTCACCCTATCCACATGTGCCTTCTGCATTTTTTCCTCAACAATCATCAATTCCTTTTCTGCTTCAGCTGTTAATTTTCTGGGACTATTCAAGTCTTTGTCACCATCTAAGGTTTTGTTTAAATGAACTATTAGAGCAGGTGTTATCCCAACAGCCGGTTGTAGACTGGAAATGTCTTCTAACAAACTTTGAAAGTCATTAAGACAAGATCTCTTGAATAAATTGGGAGCATGGGAACCTGAGGGTGGGTTAAAATGGGGAGGGGAGAGGCAGGGGGTCAGAGAAAAATGTAGAGCTCAATAAAAATCATTAAAAAAGAGTCTACAACTGATTTCTCCTAATTTTTACCTTTTGTGTTCTAATTTTCTGTAAACCTATTCTATAACCTAGGTAATTGACAGAATCTCCTCTCTGTATTTTTTTCAAGAGAAATTTGTAATCCCCATTTTGGCAAACCTTTCTTTACTTCTTAAAACATTCTTTCTAAAGTATCTAGGTTTGAATCAGATAGAAAAATGTTATCCATGTAATGGAAAATTATAAACTTAGGAAGTTGTTCACATATTATTTCCAATGGCTGACTTACAAAGTATTAGCACAGGGTAGGACTATTGAACATTCCCTATGGGTGGACGGTTCATTGATATCTCCTAGCAGGCTGGGAATTATTATAATTAGGGATTGTAAAGGCAAATTTTTCTCCATCCTTTTCTTATAAAGGTATAGTGAATAAACACTCTTTCAAATAAATAACTATAAGAGGCCATCCTTTTGATAATAGAGAAGGCAGAGGAATTTCAGATTGTAGAGGGCCCATAGATTGAATTATCTTGTTGACAGCGCTTAGATCTGTCACCATTCTCCATTTGCCAGGTTTCTTTTTAACAACAAATGCAGGAGAATTCCAAGGACTGGTTGATTCTTCCATATGGCTAGCATCCTGTTGCTCTTGTACCAGCCGTTCTAAAGCCTACAGCTTTTCTTCAGTTAGAGGCCATTGTTTAACCCATGTTAGTTTCTCAGTTAACCATTTTAAAGTTAGGGCTGCTGGTACCTCTAAAGGTTTACTAGTTGTGTAGTGTTCTTGTGCATCCTGAATGGCTGGTGACCTTTGTGTATAGTGCCTTATAATATCTTTCCCAGAATTATGAGTTCCCGGGACTTCTGGAATGTTAATCTTGGTATTCCATTGCTGCAGTAGTTCATGACCCCGTAAATTCACTGCAATATTATCCATATATGGCCTCAGCTTCTCATATACAGAAGCAATTAGATCCTACTGGAGATGCTGAATCCTGTCCTTGTGCCTTCTTTCCCTGTTCATTAGCTCCAATAATTTCCTCAATTATTCCTAATATTTTTACTATTGTCTTTTGTAAAGCCTGAAACTTCTGGCCTGTATATATTTCTAGTGATTTCATTGAGGCTCCTAGACTCTGGTCCTCATTCTGCACATGTAATTCCAATGTCTTAAGTTTCTCCTTTAAAGATAACACTTCATCCTTGGCCACTACTTAGATAGCATGCAGATTGCCATCCTGGAGAGATACTCTATCTGCTAATTTATTACAACTTTTTAATAAATTTTGATTGTCAAATTCAACAGCACGAATTCTTTCAGATAATTTCTCAGCACCCTTAGACATGGATACAATGTTGTCTGTTAAATTAATGTTACCCTTTTTAATAGTATTAATTTTTCAGGTAACTTTTGATTTTTGATGTTGTTAATCTTGTCAACTAGCTTTTCATTATTAGTCTGTAAAGACTGTATCATTTCTAAAAGTGCCTCATTATTTCTTAAGGATATAATATGATAAAAAAAACTGAGTCCCAATTTCCAATAAATGGATGTACCACCATAACCGTATAAGCCTTGCAGAATAAAATCTGTAATATTAGCAAAAAGGTTACTGAATGTTTCAATGTTAATATAGTCTGCCATATTGATTTATTAATTGCCTCTTAGGAGATCTGGAAAATTGTTTTAGGTGTAATAATCCAGCAGGTGTCATGGTTGCTGAGTCGTGACTAGCAGCGATGCAACCAGTGGTGACATGAACAGTCCTCAGCTGATTTAGTCTCCTGACTTGGTACTGGTTAAATACTGAGAAATGTGCTTTGCTTGAGAAATTAAAGCAATTAAATAAATTCTATACATGGAGCAGAATTCCGGAATTCATGGGGCAGAAGCTGCACAAGAGATACCACTCAGCAAGGAATGTGGCAGTGGGGGAGGAGATGCTCATGAGCTTGGGAAATTTCCAAGTCACTGCATGAAGTTAGCTATGCTGTATCAGGGGTTTCACAAAAACTGCTTAGGTAAAAGCAATCCAAGAGAGCAGGGTTGGGAGACTTTCTGGGCTGTGGACTGGTTAGGCCTTCAGGCTGCCCACCCAGTACATGTGGAGTCCAAATCCAATTGCAATACTGTTTTTCCAATAGCTTTAACATATTTCTATCTAGCTCTTATATCTTAAATTAACCTATTTCCATTATTTTATATTTTACCATGAGGCTCATAGTTTATGGGTAAAGTTCCTGGGCATCTGTTTCCTTTGACAGCAGCTACATGGCATCTCACTGACTCTACCTACTTTCTCCCAGCATTCAGTTGTTTTTTTCAGCTAGGTCTATTCTACCCTATCACAGGACAAAACAGCTTCTTTATTCATTAACCAATAAAAGCAACACATAAACAGAAGGCTTCCCATACCATGGTGGCTTCTCAGAAAATGGGGAATCAATCTACCTCAAGACCCAACAATACTATTCTTTGGCATATACCTAAAGAATGCAGACCCATACCATAAGTTCATTTGCTCAACTAATGTTCAGAGCAGCTTTTTTCATAATAGCCAGAAACTAGAAACAACCTAGATGCACCTCAACTGAAGAATGGTTAAAGAAAATGTGGTGCATTTACACAATGAAGTACTACTCAGTGGTAAAAACCAATAACATCTTGAAAATTGCAGGCGAATGTATGGAACTAGGAAGAACCATTCTGAGTAAGATAACCAAGACCCAGAAAGACAAACATGGTATGTACTCACTCATAAGTGGATATTAGGCATAAAACAAACAATATTCACATTTTTATATCCCTACCAGCTGAGAATAAAATGTTATTAACAGTAAAAATAAATAAATAAAATACATGTGTAATAATAACAATAATGATTGCAGAAGAAGAATGAATTAGAAAGAGAGTGGAAGGCATGGGAAGAGGTAGAGAATAAGAATAAGACATGAAAATGGTGTAATTAAAATAACCATCTGGAAAATTCTAAAAAAGCCTTTTAAAAGCTTTAAGAAGGGGTCAAAATAAGAGAGAGCAAGGGAAAGTGAGAGAATAAGAAATAAATAGTTGCCATGAGACAGATTATGTAGTGAGGTCAAGAAGCCACTTCTAAAAGTACTCTCCATCTCTGCTCAACATCACCGAACTGTCTTCAGATTCCTCACACAAAGGAGAGTTCTTATCTTCTATAACCTTATAGGGAGAGAGGGAACTTACATACCATGTGTTTACATTAGTATAGTGTATGTGACAAGAATTATGGAGGAGCCAAGTATTGTAAACTGAGAGTAGTCAGGTCACACCACAGACAGCTCCTATACGCTCTGTCCTAGAGAAGCTTCAGGAGATGTGGCCTGATTAAGGATGTGGGAAGGTGGGCCAAAGCTGCAAACCTGTGTCCTAACACATAGTTGTAGAGTCCGTGGCTTGACATTGGATGAGAACTCAGAGTATAGCTGGACTTTTCTGAGATAGGTGCTTGAGAGAGGACTCGGGGTTTGTTCTTTATCACAAAGGGTGAGGGTAGAGAGGGACAAAGGTTCAGCAATAAGAAGCCCTTGGTGAACTGGAAACATTAAGGGTTGGGGGAAGCAGATAATTTTCTATTTAAATTTTATTATCATTGGCTATTATTGTCTAAAGATGATTGTTCCCAACTATGGCAGTGTTCACCCTCTAAATAAAAATCAGAGAAGGGTGGCCCAGTCTGTAAAAGTACAGGGTGTCATGCTGGTTTCAATTCCTAGATCCAAATTGGTAGAAGGAGAAAATCAACTTCCTCATGTCATCTAACCTAAATATAAATGCAATAGCATTTTCTCATCTATACACTGATATATACATGAATAAACACACATGTCCTCTTTATCTATCATACACATATCTAAAAATACATGAGTAACTGTAAATTAGAAATAAACTGTGGCATTAGTTTATTTTGTTATCTACCAACATGAGATTCCTTCAAATCAATGTCCTTGTAACATCATTCATCATTCATTCATTCATTTCAAATATTCCAAAGTAGAAGGGGCACTCTGTTATCCCAAAGCCCTAACTGTGATGGATCAGAAGGCAGACAGGCATTTAGAAGGTGAATTCAAGAGCTGATCGGAACCACAAGGAGAAAAAAGAAGAGAATGAGAAAGGGAGGTTGAAAATATGACCCAGTGTTTAATAGAAAATTCTGCTGTTCCAGAGAACCTGATTACAGTTCCCAGAACCTATGTGAAGAGGCTTCCCAAGGTTACCTAACTCCAGCTCCATGGGGACTATGCACAACCCCTATGCATCCACTAATCACCTGGGCATCTTCTTCTGAGACTCAGCATGGAGAGCCCTGCTACTCCAGTGCCAAGGCCCTTAGCCAACTGTTCTGATGGACTTACGACACTTTACAGGAACATCAGGAAGTCCTAGCAGAGGGACAGAGGTCATAAGTCCTCCTGATGACTGCATGTCTTCAGGGATTATAGCTAATTAGCTAATTACGCCCTGTAGGCAAGTATGAACAGATGATGCTGATCTCAACAGCTGTCCTGCCCCAGTGTCAGGTCTGTGTTCATATCTGAGGCCACTTTATCACTTTGGCAACATTCATAAGCAATGTGTGCTATCACTGGAAAAGAGACACAGAAACCACAGTGTATACATTTGTCTCACAGGCCATGGGTGACAGACAGGATGTCTGTGTACAAGTACATATCCTGTGTCTTTCCCCAGAGGTCTTCTCAGGTGTATGTAGAGCAGAAGCAGCTGTTTCACAGATGCTAATATAGACTCTTGGCAGCTTCTGGAGATGTCTGCTCTATGAAATGAAAACAAATGGAGAGTTAGATTTTATTCTAGAACTAAACTACCCATTGGTGCATGATTTCTTCAAATTCCAGGACTTCACAGCTCACATACCAGACAGGAAATCATTTGATTTCTACCATGCCATGCTCATTACTCCAGAAAGGCAAAGAATATGGCTTTGATCTCACCCTTCCAATAGATCATGCATTTAACACAGGCCTCTATTTGGTCAGGCAGTCACTGATTCCAAACAAAATAACATTTGCCTCTTAGCATAACTCATTGTATTCTTTAGAGTAGTAATGTTTTCAGAAATGGCCTTAGAGCCTGGGTACTAGTAACAGTGGTGTCATATAGAGAAAGTTATGGCCCTAAATTTTTAATTCAGATCTGCCTAAAACACCCATCCCCTCCAGTAATAGTTATAGTCAGATCTGTCTCTGAAAATATTCATCTGGGAGTGTTGGAGAGATGGCTCAGTAGTTTAGAATTCTGATTGCTCTTGTAGAGGTTTTTAGCACATGCATGACATCTCATAACCAATTTGTAATTCCATTTCCAGGTTATCCAATGCCCTCTTCTGGCTTCTCAGAGCACTGGACATACTTGTGCTCCACAGATATATACATTAAAAATAACTATACACCGGAAATGTAAGAAATTGAAAAAGAAGAAAAGAAAGAAAAAAGCAACTTGCATTTTAGAAAATATCTTGCTACAACTTTTAACTGTGAAAAACAGAGCATCAAAAGCCAAGACAATGGTTCTGTTTCAAGTTCACTTTTAACTCATAGTATTTCCTCTCATAGGTCATTCTGTGATTAATCCTTTGAAGTCAGGGATTCATGCCTCACCTCAGTCACCATCAACACCTCAGAAGACTGGCCCATTCTATGATTCAGTCTGCTTATCTAGCTGAATAGCAGGTCTACCTCATGATCACGTGTGATTTCTGTACACAAAGGTGCTGAGGACTATCTGTGAGGGATTCTCAGGAAAGCTAATTAAGAAGTCTTATTATATTCCATCTGTAGGACTTCTTTAAACATTAATACCTTGGAGGTCACTGGCCAGGCCCAGAAGTGGATATCAGCACAGCAGGAGGGACACAACATTCCTTGGTGCAGGGTAAGCAGTGAATTAGTGAGGTACAGAAGAGACAACAGGCATCTGATTCCAGATCCTAAGTGTATCATCAAGCTCTGCAGCTCAGCTCACAAATGACAAAGAATGTTTCTCCCACACAGCGGAGGTGATCCACAATTTCAAGAGTACTAGGGTCCTCCAGCATATAACTGTGAGTCATCTTCTGCCTTGTCCTCTAAGGACAAATCTTAGGAGTAGATGTTAGAAAGGCCAACACTGGTTGAAAGAGGCCTTTGCAAAGGTCATAGGTCCCACGGAGTACCATCTTCTCTCTGTTATCTGCACAGCTCTGCTCCCAAGGCAACTATCACAAGCATCAATTCTAACCTCAGAAACGTTGAGAACAGTTGTCTTAGAACAAGCACGTGAGTCTCAGAATATAACCTATCTGTGGGTGGTAAATGGTCAAAGTCTCTCACAAGGTAAGAGATTGAAACTCTCAGAGGGCAACTGTATTCTCACTTATTCAATGTCACAAATAAAACAGGACTCTATGAGTGTATAATCTGGAAATAAATGACTGCCACCAGAGGTGATCCATTTAGCCTGAATATTATTTATGTGTTATATTCTATTTCCTTCTTACTATAGCTGGCTACATACAGAGAGCTTGGAAGATTGGTGAATCTTGCATATTAACACAGAACCACCACACAGATACCTAGGCTGGCCAGGGAATCCTGCTCAAGCACAAACAGCTGTGTCCATCACTGAGCTAGATTGATCTGGAGGGACTTCCCCTTCCTTGACTGGCTCAGAGTGATAGACATAGGGGCATCTCAGATTCAGGCTCAGTACACACATGGGATTCCAATGGGTTTTTTTGTGTGTTGGGCTAGTGATAGATAAAGGGTTTATGTATGCTGCACGAATACTCTTCTAGTAACCTGCCCCCCCCAGCTCTAATTGGGAACTACTCAATATAGTTAGTAAAGCCGATAGATACTAGAGCCTTATATACATCAGGATTTTCCTGTTTCTTTGCAGGTATCACATGTGGCTTTATTTGGTTTGCTCCATATTGTTCAGATGATTTGATCATATTCATTTCAGCTAATCATTTGTTTCCAATGTCAAACCTAAACCTTTTCTGCATGTTGTATCTCACCCACCTTTACAGTACTCTTGGCTTATCAACAGAGAGCCCTAGATATCCTATTAATAACTCTTTATTCCCAATATCATTAATAATACTTGTAGCTCCTATATCTCCCTTGCCTAGAACTCTGTCAGTGGCATATATAGGCCCAAAGTAAAAAAAATGCTATGCTTGGGATGTAGATCCCTAAAATGACACCACCAAGCTTTGGCTGAAGCCTTAATTTCACGGATAGATATAGAAATTAATTCCCAGCTTTTCCATGGTCACAAAAATCCCTATCACCTTGTGAGAATCCATCTATGATTCTTCCTCTTCTCCTTGAATCTCTGATTTCTCTTGGTTCACCTTAGACTGGTATTGGAATATAAATTTGAGGGTTCTAACATGAGGGAGAAACTTCTCAGGCAGAGAGTTTAGTTAAGGTTAAGTAGATTTTTATTTCTGTCACTAACTTAGGCATTCTTGTCACCCCATTTTTTCTCATGATCTCTATGACCCAGAAAGAACACCCAGAACTTTGATCCGTGCTCATGTTCCTTTTCCCCAAATGCTCCTGAATCCTGCCTTGTCTCATGTGGTAATTGGCTCTGCTTTGATTCCAGTGGGGCCAAAAGAGACAAGAAATTCATGTGCCTGGGAACACTGTCCTGTTTCAGGATGAAACTTACGTTTCATTGATGCTCTTTCCTTAACTATTCCCAATATCTGTTGTAGGCACCTCAGTGTCCCTGAGATCAGTGTCTAAGAAGTGGGAAAAGTAACATTTGGGTGTCCTTCAGCTGTGTTCTGGCTCTGACTGGACACCAGCACCTGTAATGACCATGTCAAACAAAGATGGCCACTCATTTGAAGAATGGGGAACATTTTGTGGAAACTTCACATGGAGGAGGAGGACTTAACACTTTGAAACAGTGTCCTAGTTAGAATTAACTGTCATGTTGAGACTGCCCAAAATCACCTTAAAGAAACAAAGTCTTGAGGCACAGATCATACTATTTAGAAGAACAGATAAATGACTCATGTGGCAGCTGAGATACACCACTCACTAGATTCGGTTTCCAAAGACCTGTCCCACAGAGCATGTGTTCCCATATTATCAACTACATTGCTGTTGGGCCCTGTCCCTATTCTGACTGACTTCTGTTTTTTAGGAATATGGCACATCAATCACAAGAAGAGGAGGAGGATGAGGAGGAGGAGGAAGAAGAGGAAAAGGAAGAAGAAAAAGTGAAGACCACACTAGGAAGAATAGAGACACCCTGCCACATCAAAATTAATCAAGACAGATAGAGAAGGACATTTCATATTCATCAGAGAATGAACCCACCAAGATAATCTCTCAATTCTGAACATTTATGCCCCCAGTGCAAAAGCACTCAGATTTATAAAAGCAACAGTAATAAAGATTAGATCACACACTGAACCCCATGCACTAACATTGGGAGTTTTCAAGACTCCACTCTCACCAATGGACATGTAGTCCAGACAGAAAATAAATAGAGAAATAAAGAAACTAACAGTCATTATGACTACAATGGACTTAACAGCTCTCTACAGAACACTGTACCCAAACACAAAAGAATATAATTTTTTTTCTCAGCTCCTCATGGAATATTATCCAAAACTAATCATATACTTGTTCACCAAAGCAAGTCTCAAAAGACACAAGAAAATTGATATAATCTCCTGTATTTTATCAGATCATTGTGTATTAAAGCTGGATTTCAACAACAACAGAAACAACAGAAAGTCAGTAAACTAATGGAAACTGAACAACTCTCCATGGAATTACCACCCATTCAAGGAAAAAAATAAAGGAGTTAAAGAATTTCGAGAATTCAATAAAATTGGATGCAGAACATACCCAAAGCTTTGGGACACAAAGTGGTGTTAGGAGGAAAGTTCATTTCACCAAATGCTTTCTTAAAGAAATTAATGAGCTATCATACTAGTGACATAACAGCACACCTGAAAGCTCTAGAACAAAAAGAAGCACTCAAGATAAGTACATGACAGCATGAAATAATCAAACTGAGGGATAAATCAATAAATTTAGAAGCAAAGGGAAAAGTATAAACAATATAAAGAAACCCAGGATACCTAAAAGAATACTTTACAATAAACGAACTTCTGGACCTATCACCATACCTGATTTCAAGATCTACTATGGAAGTATAGTAAAAAAAAATAGCTGAATTGTCTTCTCATAAAATAAGAGAGGTGGATCAATGAAAAGGGTGAAGTGGGCTGAGGGACTGCGAGGAGAGGAGGGAGAGGATAGTGTGGTCAGGATGCAAAAATAAATAAACAAACAGGAAAAAAAAGCAATGAAAAAGAGAACAGAGTCTCAATCAACCTAGTCAGGTAAGGCTGTGCATTTTTTGTGAGTGATTGTCTTAATTGATACATGAGGGCCCGGAGCACTGTGGGCAGCATCATTTCTAAGCAGATGGTCTTTGGTTATATAAGAAAGCTAGCTAAGCATGAACCAGTGTGCGAGCCGGCAAATGAGCCAGTAAGCAACATGTTTTCTGCCTTGACTTCCTTCAGTGCTACTGTATAACACAGTCCCAGTAGGGAAATGGACTGTACTCTCTCTCCTAACCTGCCCCTTTTCAGGGTGTTTTTATCACAGCAAGAGAAATAAACATAGAACAATGTAGAGGAAAGATACTTCTATTTGAATCAATGTGAATTGTACTCAAGAGAAAATCCCCTCTGCACCCTCTGGACAGAGAAGGTAGGATTTAGACACCAATGATTGGGCAGAAAATGCATGTGAAATATCTTATATTTGTGTCCTCTCCTTTTTTTTCACCAGACAGAATATTTCTGTTTAATCCCAGCTATCCTGGAACTTGCTCCATATACCATGCTGGCCTAGATCTAAGAGATTCAACTTTTTCTTTTTCAGCCTCCTGAATGCTCTGCATTAAAGGCATTCTCCACCATGCCCAGCTGTTTCCTGCCCTTTAATCTCCATAAATATCCTAGAAATTTTCTCTGAAATTTCCTGAGCACAAAGATCTTTTTGAGAATGCTCTTCCTTTGGATTCACATTACTTCCAACTTTAGTGCAGGGCTTCCCAGAACAAATATGGATCTCAGTCTAGACTTTTCATACAGTACAAGGAATTACAAGTCCTAAAGGGCCCAATGATCAGGATGACAGGCCCTGTAACCCACCTGTGTTGAACGCATCAGTGAAGCTCACAGTTGGCTTCTTGACCATGTTTGCTGTAGCCCTAGACATGAGATTGCAATTCTCCCAGTGATCTTCATGGAGTGATAAAAAAGTCATATTCTCAATACTCCAAAAATGGCTCCCTGAGTAGACTGTTTTTCATTTCTGTCTCTATTAAACCTTGAGTTCCTTCCATAGACCCTGCTCTGACCTAATGGCTTCTTCCTTGGTCTGAGGACACCTTTCTGCATGGGAACCATGAAGGTCACTTCACTCCTTGATGTAGGAGGGTCATCTGTCTATGTGTTACTTTTATTGGTTAATAAAG